>JAQBSW010000427.1:0-206198 GCA_029291075.1 Eudiplozoon nipponicum
TTATTAGTTTGATTTATTTTCATGTTTAAAAAAGTTTTACTCGTAGTTATATGGCATTGACGCATAAGTTATCTAAGGCTGTTACATTTCTATGTGCTGCTTATGATGTTGGTATCATTGTCATTTTCTTTGCTTCTTCATCATCACATATATTATTACCACCAAAAGCATTCTTTTCACTGATGTCGTCTTGCCTTGAAGCTGACTTGACCATACTTGTGCTGTATAGAAGTCTAGGTTGCTTCATTTCGGTGTGTTGTCTAGATATTTCTATCTCACCTAGATTTTCCTCTTCGATGATGTTGATGACAATGACAATGATGATTATGATGATGATGGTGAGTTGCTTATACATGTTTCATTGTCATTTCCCAAGCACAATCATGATCCGAATAACTGTCTCGGTTAGATTCGTGGCTTTTTTGGAGTGATGGCTGTATTCTCAAGTATACATTCATTTTAATTTTTATTTAGTTCAGTGCTTATTATCGTGTTGTTGGTGAATTAACTCATGCAAAAGTTTATTTTAATATTATTGAATTGTATTTAATTATTTCGATTCAAGTCTGCAGCTACCACATTAATTTTGATTTATTCCAATGTGTAAATAATTCCTGAATCAGCACGTGTTAAATCAGACAAATATTTTTTTCATTTATTGCCGGTCTGTTTTTTTTAGAAAAAAACGTTTGTTCATGTTCAAAAGACGGAAACTGCGGTTCCTCCATTTTTAAGCGAGACTGGCAATGGACTATTTCTCTGTGAGCAAGTCAATCGTTGCTGTTTAAAATGTGTTCAGCAAAACTCAATTCATCGAATGGCTGTCTCAGATTTAAATTTGGATGTTGAGGGAGGTATGCATCTTCACTGTCATGATCTTCATCAGCAAGCACATACCTTCCTTGAGAAGCAAAATTTTATTCCTCGTCCTCTATTCCAGCATACTGATGTTTTGGGTGAGACTAATCGTGTATGTACAGCCCACACTCATTCATCTTCGAACAATCATCGGATAATTGCAACAAATCAAAGAAATTACGTTACCTGTTCCTCAGACGTTTCAGACTTATGGCTACAGTCCAAAAAGTCCATTGGTTCGCTAGTTGCCCCCAGTATAAACCAACCTACCAGTAAAGTAGGCAAGAACAAAGAAATCCATATTGTATGGAATGTTTCTTCATCAACATCATCAACGTCATCATCAACTTCAGGTGCTAAGATGAGACGATTTTCTGCTGAATCGGTACATGTGCAAAACACGGTATGTTGTCGATTTGTTAGTCCTGATCGCTGTAAAATATTCCCCATGTGCAACCTATTTACTTTTAAAACAACCTAGAATCTAAAATAAGATATACCTGTTTTTCTTTCTGCGAAGTGATAGCTATTCAAATTTTTATTGAAGCAACAGGACATAGTTTGTAGTTGGTAGTATATTATTCGATTATAACAGCCAAAACTTTTGACCTTTTGATTGGTAGCACCTAGGTCGTCGCACCTGATGTTTGCCATAATCTTACCAGTACCAGATTGATACATCCATCCGTGTTGTTCTGAAAACGGGATGCTTTTGCTTAGTCCGTCGTTGACTGTTACAATCTGCCGTACCACTATGAACGATCGCTGGGAATGCTGGGAGAAAGGAGATTTAGGATACTATTTCGTTAGAAATGATGGAAGTTTGCCTCCTTAAGCACATTGATATTTCAAATCGTGCACAGAAGAGGTCTTTTGCTTGTTGTTGAACCATATTTTTGACTCATTTTTCACTAGTAAACTATGCAAGACTCAACAGGTAGGGCGACTCCGCTTAGCTTGTGCCCCCACAGATTCAGTAAGGATTCCGGCAGTACTGCGGTTTTTACCTGTCTATTTTTCTGCCGATTTATTCGCTCTCTAGCCTTCTCTGCGTTAACAATTTTGTACGACATCAACAGCTTCAAAATAGAGAATTAATGTTTCGCGCGTGCAATGGGAATTGAATTGAGATCACTGTGGCTCTACTTTTATGTGCGCACGCGTATACGTACTTATATTTGACTGAAAGCTTCACAGTTATAGACAAATGCATACAAACATGGCTCAGGGTTACCCAGTCAAATATCAGTACTTGCCGTGAGATACTGTTGTGTCCCGAAGATAAACATGCACGTGTACGCATAATAATAGTTAACTGGCTACTTTACAAATACAGAAATACACACAAAAAATGCATGATGCACGCTTATCTAGTGAAGCATAAGTACTTTTTATGAGATCTTCAACTATTTATACAGGGAGAGTGAACAGATTAATCTTTTTTGAAACAAGGAATTAGGAAAATTGGCTTCAATATAATCCATTAATTCATGTGAGATAGACGTCTGTCTGATGTTATTTAACCAGTCGCCCAATATTACCCATCATTATCCTCATCATCGGAGCACAAGGACAAACTGACTAACGAGGATGAAACCACAATTCATGTACAAGTTAAGCAAAACTAGATATGCGGCTCGCACATCTAGTATTCTCGCAAACGTTGTACATGACTGTAAAGGTCGGCGGCTCACTTTCTATGCAGTCACGGACATAAAATATCTGCAGCTTTCGCCATATGTATATAAGTTATACAATTAAACACTCATTGATTGCGAAGGTGGTAACAAAAATTATTTACATCTAGTTTTCAAGCTTAAAATAAACACCAATCCCATTTTATTTAATTAGTCGAACAACATAGTAAAACAACCGTCAGTTACATTTACTGACGCATTTCCAACTCACGTGATCATTAAGAGATAATGAAAGCAATCTGACTAGCAAGGATCAAATAGTAATGTATATAAAAGTGAAACTCCATGAAATGTCATGGAGCCGGCTTATCCTCCAAAAGGAGTCAGCCGCAGTAAAGTAAAGTAAGTAAGTATATAAAAGTAAAGCAAAATTATACATACACATTCACCTCTAGTTGCCACGCATGCATCATACTTGACTGGTAATATCGGTTGCACAAATTCCATAAAATCGTAAACATTAAATTTCTGCAGATTACGCCTCACATATGTTAATAATAAAGTAAAACAATGATTGATCGCGTGGGTTGTGTTTAAAGTTCTTTAAACCGAGTCCGCACACTTGAGATTAAGAGCCATTCTATTTATTTTAACTATTCGTACATAATTACAAAATCTCCGTATGGAGCTTCAATATAATATCTCTGTTTATGTTAATGTTGTCCAACACCTAGTCCGTATTTGCTCCCACGGGGCTCGTTTTTAGGCAGCAAACTATTCAGTGCTGACGGTGAATGAATCATGATTGTTGATAGGTAAAACAAGTATAGGTGATGGTTATTCTTTTTCTTTGTACATATTTTTACGTTGCACAAGGCCACCAAAATAACTATTCAATGATTAGTTTAAGTTCAATCAGGTTCATTGTCGAAAGTCGTTTTTATATAGGATGGCTGTGTTATAGCATTACCGGTTAGGTTCATGTTACAATTCCTGGTACATCTAGATAAGTTCCGCCGTTCATCAGGTTGCAAATTTTAATGGTCTTAGACTATCTGCAGATATAATATTTACAGCTAAATGAGACGAATAAAATGAAATGCTGCATAATTGCACACATACAAACATAGAAGAAAATCTAGGTCTCTCACATGATTGGCTCAGAATTTTAAATGCTAATAATAAATAATTAATCAATTCTTTAAACTAGGCTGTTTGCCACTATACTCCCATATATTTCTGCACATTCAAATGTTTTTAGTGAAGGTACATCACGAACTGATTCAGTGACAACAAGCGTGAATAGTAGTGCCTGGCCTTTTGATTTCTTGCCTGCTCTTTCCGTAGTTTCAGCGCTCGACGAAATCTGCTTTAGTAGTATGCACAGGGCTCGAACCTCGGCACGTCTGCTTCGAAATCTGGTGCTCTAACCACTGAGAAATGACAGATTTGGGATGATTAGTTGGAATGGATGCCATATGAGCTACTGTAGTGGGCGGCAGGGTGGCTCAGTGGCTAGAGCACCAGATTCCGAAGCAGACGTGCCCAGGTTTGAGCCCTGTCCGCGGAAAATTCTGGCCAGTACATGATGAGTTCCCAATAAGGACGAAACCGGTCTACTGGATGAATTGCCTTTTCTACAATATGCACTTCTTGGTTTATACTGACATATAAGTAATTAATGGTTAAGTTACTTATATCAAGATCGCAACCTTGATTATAATAATTATTATCACCGCCCGCGCAACAAATGGTCGTTTAATTATGTAAATGTTCATTTCAATATCACTTCCTCATGTAGTGTGGTGTCTGTTCAGTAATGAAAGATTTTGGTTGGTTAGTTGGAACTTTGGGTCTAAATGGATGCCATATGAGCTCCACCTTAAGGAAAAATAAACTAACCAAGTTACATTAGTTAGTATATAACTGAATGTTGTGTGTAGTGTGGTGTGTGGCAGGGTGGCTCAGTGATTAGAGCACCAGATTCCGAAGCAGACGTGCCCAGGTTTGAGCTCTGTCCGCGGCAAATTCTGGCCAGTACATGATGAGTTCCCAATAAGGACGAAATCGGTCTACTGGATGAATTGCCTCTTCTACAATATACACTTCTTAGTTTATACTGACATATGTATGTAATTAATGGGATAGGTGCTTATATCAAGACCGCAACCTTGATTATAACAATCTTTACGGGATTCTGGCCATCTTAGTGACCTAAATAAACGATAAGGTAGTTAAATAAAAGTAAAAACCATGTTTATATTTTTTCTAGGTTCAAATAAAAAAATATTTATAACACCTATAGCAAGCACATTGACGATCTAGTTGGAAGTTTATTAATTTCTATATATTTAGTTCAAAATCCAATCAGAGAAGCATAAAACACTAATGATGATGATGATGATGATAATGATGATGATGATGATGATGATGATAACCAGGAAGTCAGTCCGTTATTTATCTGCACTTTTATACGTTGATATAGCCATGAAATCAGCTATGTCTAGCTGTGCTATAACCAGTGGCGAAATAGATGGGATCGGCTTGTAAATTATTAAATAGATTAGTGCCTCTTAGTGCTTAGCTATCAAATGAAACAGTGTAAATGCGCCAAGTTACAAAGCTGTCCGGGTTCTGGTCATCATCATGTCCAGCCATACAAAAGTCAAGTGACTAATGTTTCACTGCCATATAACCATAAGGAGTGGAAAAAATATATAAAAGTGAATTTAGACAAATTATTATTGAGATTTACGAGAGAGAGAAAGAGAAGGAATACCTTGCTACTTTGAGTAAATTTATCAGGATAACTCACAGAAATGAGGCAAACTAAACCTCTCCACAACACCATTATGGTCAAGTTAGCATTCGGGCAAGGCGACATCAGCAACACAGCTTCCTTGCGGATTTCACCGTATCACGTCATAAACAAACCGAACCTCGCAGCTAACTTTGCCCTACTAAGAAAAGAAAGTTACGAAGATGATTCTACTAGACATCTGAAACAAGATCGCCACTGAGCTCGATTCGATGCCATATCGCTAAGGGTTTCTATCCAAGAACTGTAATGCGCACGAGGATCCCACCCCGGCAGACTAGTGGGTCCTATACTTCCCAATTTGGATGTAAGTGACTTTAATTGTTTCTGCCATGTCAAAATCTGCCCACCTTGTTTCTTACACCAATTTGGTGCCTGATGAGAGAACAGAGCTCTATTGGGCAATCGAAATGAGGGCATACGCAAAACGTGACCGAGCCAACAAAGTTGATAAGGCCTTATTTGTTTTTCTAACGAAGAGCACTTATTGTCAGATCCAAAAATACGTCTACGGATATCAACATTAGTTATTCGTTGTTGGTAACTAACATGTGCTATACTTCTCAAACAACGATGATCGAATGCCTGTAAGCGTCTCAGATCATCAACTCTAAGAGGCCAAGTTTCACTAGCGTATAGTAAGACTGCGCGTACAGATGCATTGTAAACACGACCTTTAAGGCAAAGTGAAATATTCGCGTTTCTCCATAAATGCCGAAGGTTCGAGAAAGCTCATCTAGCTTTCGCGATCCGTATTCTCACCTCATCGGACATATTGCCTACGTTATTGATAGAGCTCCCAAGATATGTAAACCTGTCGACTATGTCAAGATCTTCATTCTGCAGTCGCAACGTTGGAATGAGTGGTGGGTGATCCTGTAACATTATCTTACATTTAGAGGGTGCGAATTTCATACCGAAAGACGGAACAACGCCTGCTAATCTATTTAAGGTGGTCTGGGCAGCATGCTGATTGTCGAATAATAGTACGATATCGTCCGCATATTCAAGGTCGACTAGTTTATCTCCCGGAAGAACTTCAACTCCAGCGTCCCGAATGTGTGGGAGAGTGTTGTTCATAATAGCATCGATTACAAAATTAAACAAAAAATGGGGAAAGTGGACAACCTTGACGAACACCACTGCTGGTTGTAAAGTTATGCGTTAATTCGTTGTAAACATTAACGCGACCAGATGTATTTGTGTAGAGAGCTCGTATAATATTAACAAATTTAGTGGGCACACCGCTTTCGACAAGATATGGAATAAAACATTGCGATCCACCGAATCAAATGCACCCTTGGAGTCTAGAAAGACGACTATTGTGGGACGGTGATATAAATGTCTCTGTTCGAGAACTTGCCTTAACGTAAAAATATTATCTATACAACCTCGTCCTGCGCGGAATCCGGCCTGTTCTTCTCTTGTTTTTTATTCACGTGAAGCGCTACGACGACGTAGGATACTCGAAGCAAATAACCTTGATAAGACCGGAGTCAAACTTATACCACGATGGTTATCGCACGATTTACGATTGCCTTTTTTGAAGATGGGAATGATGGTCGACCAATTTCAGTCAAGTGGTACGGTTTCCTCATTCCATATAGTATGAAAAAGTTTGGTCAACGCTCCTGAAATTATATCGCCAACATCCTTAAACAAGCCCGGAAGTAAATCATCGGGGCTTAAGGCTTTGCGGCGCTTAAGAGATAGGATTGCATCGCGTACTTCTAACTCGGATGGTTCTTCGGGACTAACATTTCACACTGTTGATGCAGACATGCTTTCGGGAAGCGGAACTGACGCGGGTGGCCAGGAAAATTGATCTCTAAAGTGTTCAGCCCACCTGTCAAGACGACTTATTTTATCGGTTATTAATTCGTTGTTACTATCATTTATAGTTTCACTAACTTTTAACTTTCTCGGACCTGTTGCGCGGATAAGTTGGAACAACAACGACTATTACCTGACGCGAAAGCTACTTCAATTTCTTCAGCCTTTCTGTTCCAAAAGTTTTTGAGATCGCCTATTAGACTGTGCTTAAGTTGGCGTCTTATATTGTGACGGGTATTATTATGAGTCGAGCCAGGTGGAATTTGGCGCCTTATTTCGAGTATTTCCATAGATTTTACAGAGAGCCAGTGATTATTTCTACGGGGGCCTGCTATGCCACATACAGTAGTACCTACATTGTGTATAGTGGAACTTATCTTGGACCAAAGTATATTCGGATTTTCGCTATTCAGACCAGTTAGATAAGCCTTAAGAATATTTTCATAGTTTTGTCGGATGGACGGTTGTTCGAGTTTGCCTACATCAATTCGGGGTTTATTCTTAATTATTTTCCCGGAAAATTTTAGGGCAAATCTACAACGGATAAGTGCATGGTCCGAGTCGACATAAGTGTTCCAAAAAGAGCGACAATCCTGGATGCAACCACGCCATCTATAACTAATTGCTACATGATCTATTTGAGTCCACCGTTGTCCGGGTGCTGGAGGACGCAATGTAGCACAACGTCTAACACTACGTCTGAAATTTGTAAATATAGTCTATGTTCAGCGCAGCTATCCAAAAGCCGTTCACCATTATCGTTGCGAGTCGAGCTTAGAGTGTATCTTCCACCTAAATGAAATTCTGTGTTGCTTAAGCGACCAACTTGAGCATTCATGTCACCCATGTTCAACTGTTGTCTCCAAAAAAAAGGGACAGACAATGTAATTAACAAATATCCTTTTAAAGTCTGTGGAGTGCCAGCTTCATATGTTGAATCTCAGCGATTTGTGTTCCCGGGTTGTCGCTTTGCACTGTCAGTTTCGCAAAGATCCGTTTGATTCCCATTTCCAAGTACGCATCTGTTTTGCCTTCGATCCGGCTGGGTGCGTATTCATCCCTTTCTTACGAAGGCTTCAACATCGTTCATACTAACCACTGGAAATGAGGTGCGATCTAATTGTCGTTGACTGGCGACGTTTCGGTTTAGTTTTTCACAAACAATCCTCAGGCGTCTTGTCACACTTTCACAGTAAGATTCTCACAATAGCAGATTTAAGTAAATATGGCAATCTCTCTCCGAAACAGTTCTCTTTTTAATTTAGTTTTTTTGACTCACCAATGGCTTTGAACATAGAATTTGTCTCTGTGTGTAACCTCGATATATGGATATGCATGAATCACATGAAAACACTCACTCAACAACTATATATATATATATATATATATATATATATATATATATATATATATATATATATATACATCTATTTGCAATGGCAGACAATCCTCTACCTCAGTATAATTGCAGCTATCTCAAATTCCTCGTATACATAATCACAACTAATGTGCAGAATGTTGGAGAGGAGAGAGAATGTATCGAACAAGTGCGCAATCTTGATTATAGTAATCATCGAACGCGCAACCAATGTTCGTTTAAATATAAATAGAACTGTTTCAAACCGAGGTTACGACAATTGCTTAAATCTGATATTGTGAGAATCTTACTGTGAAAGTGCGTGAGGATCGTTTGTGAAAAACTAAACATAAACCACAGTATAAAACATGGCTATTAAAACCATTCTGGAGGCTTGTAGCTTCTGATGATACAGAAGAAACAATCAATGATTCTTTGGAAATATTTTTCTTTTCCGCTAACATACTAGCATCGTCGGTGAATTCGACGTCAGCAATCCACCCCCTATCTCGAATTACTTGTTGTTTATTGTTGGGTTTTTATCGAGTAGAGTTTGTAACGTAAAAGTGAATTTATCAAAATTTAGCTTTTAGGATACATTTAAGCTTTTATTATAGTTTTTTACTGAACACCATTATAGCTTTTCGGATACTGATTGTTTTCTTGTGAATTCGCAAACGATTGTATGTTACTTTCAGACTCCATTCCAAAGGGAATCTCTTCTGCACTGTCCTGGCACTTTGTCAGGCAACATGACACACCATGATTCTACTGATACAAACCTGAGTGATAGCTGTGTTGTTTTTGATGATATCAAACAAGATGGGGACGAGGAAGAGGACGTCGAAGAAGACGAAGATTCTTCACCTTGTATAACTCCTCTTGTCTTCGATAATCACCACATTTCGCATTATTCCTCTGCCTATCCGAGGTCAGTTCAGGCCAGCGAATTCCATTCTCGACGAAGTTCAACCCAGAATTGCAACACTGAATTGCAGTCTCCAGTTTATGCATTGAATGAACCGTGCAAAGCATTAGATTTACATAATCCTTATGATTTTCACCAGCATAATTATCAGTTTGACGGCACGTTAAACAATGCTAATTCTTGTGATGTTAGTGATTATATTTTTGATCCACACTTAGGTACCGATTGTCGTTTCGGGCAAAAAGACGAATATACGCTTAATTGTTTAAATTCTTCTTATTCGGTTGAATGTAACTGTCTATCAAGACCTGAAGAAATTTCTCCAATGAACACATATACTAACATTTTACATGGAAGCAACGTTCCTTCGCATTGTTATCCGTTCAACTATAATGCTGAAGGGGCCTCAAACTACGGCTCTGAGGTGGACACGTCGAAGTTCGATCCCGCTTTGAATCCGGATCTTCTGGAACTTTATTGCCAAAAGATGGAGAGACAAGCTACTCAAATTTAGAGCTAACTTGTCTAGTCTGTTACTGTTTTGTCTTATTTTTTATTGCTATTTATATTGATATGTACACATGATTTTCTATCGTCTCATATTTTTCTAGATTTTATCCGACTTTTGTCTTCTAGCAGATTTTTGTTGTTAACTAATTTAATTATCAAGCATTGTGATGCATTTTTTTCTTTTCTGTTAAAACTAGTGCAAAACCTAGTTTTTGTGTTTATGTTTGTTTGTATTCTTCGTCATGTTTTGATATTCAGTTTTACTGATATGTGGGTAATATATTATGTGCACAGTTTATTTTTTGTTGCCGGATTTATTTTTCGTGAAATATTTTTTTTCTCGTTTTCAATTTATTTGTTAGATTGTATATGCTTAATTTGATGCAGTTAAAGTATTGTGTGAAAGTAAGGCAAAATCTTTCTTATCCTTGTTTTGCACATTATCGTGTTTATTTTGTTGTGTACATAAAAAGATCGTCATTCTTGTGTTATCTGCTAAATTGATTTACTTTAATATATCTGTACCATATTATGACATCATACTGGGGGATGCTGCCATTTATTTAGTGAAGCCCTCACAACATAGACTCTGTTAGACTAACACCTTTTATCTTTTCTATTTGTAATTAAATAATATTTTGATTGGCACGCATATGGGATAAATGATATCTAACTACGGCCATGGCATGAAGCTTTTGTTGAAATGACAGATGCTTAGAATAAATTAAACAATTATTGATTGCTTGGGTAGGGATAACTTGTGCACTATCAGTAAATATTGTATTTAGTTTTTATTTATGTTTTACACTAAATGACTTAATTTTATGCTGAATCTAATATTGGTTTTGTAAGGGCAAATGAAAGAAACTTCACATTCCAACAGTCTCGCATAACGACCATTTATATAGCCAGTTTAGAGGTGCAGTATGGCTTCTTAGTGATGAATAACAAGGTAGTGCGAAACTCATGCTTAAATGGAGCATTTTTTGCTTCTTCCAGGCTGACTTCGACAAGACTTAGGACACATGTAAAAATTTGCTACTAGCTGCGCTTGGCGTAGTAGATAAACGGATGCACTTTAGTATTTAACAACAAAGAGAATATAAAGATTGAACAAAACATACGCTAGAATAATACTCACAACTGCATACCCTTACGTCACCTCTGTTACTAATAAGATCAGTTGTATGAATCTGAACCGAATCATCGAGGATTGGAACACCTGCCGCAGAAAGTCTGGTTACTACTGTGGTGCATCTAATAATTACGAAAGCGGTTTAGTAGATAAAATTTTGCTGTTTTATTAAATGTTTATTTTATACAGAAACTATTTGCAAATATTTACATGCAGGAATGGCTATATTTTCACAGATTTCAATTTCTGAGTTTAATCGTCAATGTTCTTCTTAGCTCTATTAGAGTGCGAACAATTTCCTTGAACTAGTTGTCGACTAAATTGTCTATTGACTAATACACCATATATATATATATATATATATATATATATATATATATATATATACTTCTAATATTACGCAGTATATTTTTATTAGAAAAAATGTAATGCCAAAGTTGATAATGGCCGTTTATTTCGAGCGTACTAAACATCACTTTACAGTATTTCTTTTGTCTACACCTTTGGTTTTCATTTGATTATGTAGGTGGCAGCTAGTTTGACTTTCCGTTTCACTTCAATGTCTTGATTGGGCTGTTTTTTGACTGTATATTCGTTTGTGCTTGTGTGCGAGTATTGATCATTCTCGTTGTATTGAAGAGTGATGTCTATGATCTGAGAATAAGTGTATTGATGGATTTAGATTTTAAAAACTGTTCGCTTTGTTGGGTGTTACGTGTACTGATGTTGTACCCCCGAACGTCGTTTTTCGTTTCACCTTTTTACTCAACTTTGTTTTGTCGCCATGGTAACAGCGCAGGGCATACGGATTGTAGTGTTGAATTTTCATACTGTTGTAAAGTAATATTATTTTCTTCTGTTAACATTGTTGAAGAAATTTGCCATATAACGAATCTAATACATTTTTCATCTTCCGAATAAAATGAAATATGAAATAGGCTTTGATTTAACACAGAAATCAGCCAAGAATTACATTCAGTATAATATAAGCTGACACCAGAGTTTCATTACAAAAGCAATGGCTTAAATACATTTTAAAATATTTCCTTTAAAACAAATAAAAAACAGCGTGAAATTTCTATTTTAAAGCAAATTCATAAAATCTTAAAAGCCACAAAATAGTTTTCGGCCTACACCTCAAATGAATTAGCTTACCAGTAATTACTTTCATTAGATAACAAATGTATTTCATCCAGTAGCACCTGCTATAAGCTGGAACATAACTGAAAATTGCGGATATGAACGGCTTTGATAGCACAGTGTATCTGTTGCAAGACTGAAGCAAATGTGCTCCAGTCGTGAAAATCCTGGAAGGTACCTGAATGATGCCTACGAAGGACTAAATCAATCTACTTGATGCAGTTCATTTACTACCTTATTCGCTGTGCAGTTTTTACTTAAAACAATAGGTTCCTGTCGTAATACTTTAATCAAAGTAACTTCCCTGGGTGGAATGATGCATGTTCTTCAATGAGATAGAGGGTGGCCAGTTGGGACTTTAGGTCATAATCATTGCCTAATAGGTCCACCTAAAGTAAAAAACTGACCAATCAGCATTATAAGTTTGTACGTAACCTAAAACTCAAGGTAGTGTGCGGATTACATTCAAATTTTAACATATAAATATATATGTATATGGTTTGGACACAGATATTTAAAGAAAAAAAGTAAAATTTATACCGGATATGAGTATGAGTATTTATTTCGTTGAGATCCGATTCGTTAGTTTATGCTTCGTATTCGGCCTTTTCCAAACGATAGAATATTACTATATTCTTTAAACTGTTTTACTAACCTCTCTCTCTCTAACCAATTGCATGCAGAATGAGATTAAGTAAATCGGGAATTTCAGGATTACTGCAATGTGATTAAAATTTTTAAAAATTGTTACGTCTACGCGTCCGGAACAGCAATTAATAAAAATCGAGACATCACAGATAAGCGTGTATGTTAATCCATAGGGTTTGCTTATAATTATTCTATAGATGTCACTTTAGTAGAGCACACATATGTTTATATAGGTTGTTGTGTGTGAGCGGGGGGAGTGATGTAGGTAAGTTTGTGTATACATTTCAATATAATAGAATTGGTTTGAAGACCGGATATTAGGGCAGACAATAAAATATACTTTAGGAATTAAAATAAATATAAATAGATCTGTCTTGAATAAGGATACCACATTTGCCAAAAGTTGTTTTTTTCCTGTGAGTATGGTGTCAACCCAGAGGATAGGACTGGAAATGAAGTCCCAAAAATTCGGAAATACTTTGGGAGATCTTGTTCGAACGTCATTTGCAGAGAAGCAGCTGATGGAGGGCTTCAGAATGAAGGGATAAGTGAGAACCTGTCAATCAAGGCCAAAAATCGCTGCACCTGGAAATATAAAGGATTCAAGATTTTACCGACCTACGAGTGCTATCAAATGTTCCGCTCAAGAAAACGACGGCGAGAATACAAACAAGAAGGACAGCACTGAGCATTTTGCATCAACATTTAATCCTGAAAGGTAACTGAGTGATGCCCGCGAAGGACTAAATCAATCTACTTGATGCAGTTCATTTACTACCTTATTCGCTGTGCAGTTTTTACTTAAAACAATAGGTTCCTGCCGTAATACTTTAATCAAAGTAACTTTCCTGGGTGGAATGATGCATGTTCTTCAATGAGATAGAGAGTGGCCAGTTGGGAATTTAGGTCATAATCGTTGCCTCATAGGTCCACCTAAATTAAAAAACTGACCAATCGTCATTTTAAGTTTGTACGTAACCTAAAACTCAAGGTAGTTTGCGGCTTGAATTGCGTAGTGTACGAGTTGCAAGATTATAAATCAGATGTGCTCCGTTTGTGGCATCTCTACCAACAAATGCATTGCATTTACCAGGAGGTTTTGGCTTCAGTATTGCTCGCAATTGTTTCTCACCGGAGCATTGAGTTCAGTGTCATACAACATTTTCATACGTCATGAAGGTTGCGCATTGCATGCAATTTTCACTTGTACTAACCTGTTTTTATCATTCGCTGTTAATTCGATACTCGTAGGATTATTTGCCACCTAAAATTCCAAATAGTCTGCCCGATCTGCCGTTTTAGGACAAAGTATTTCACTTACGGAAGTGATATCTAATTTTGGTAATACTGAAGAATAAGCTTATATATGACACACGGGTGAGAATTGGACATCTATTAATATTCTAGAGTAATGCTTTATTAAATCGAACCTTTGAGTGTTTCTTTCAGGCACGCAGCTCTTTACTACGCCATATGAATTGCGAATTGAATTTAGTTTTCAGTTTTCTACCGACTGCTTGTTCGGTCAATTTTCTCCTCAGGTGGACACACTCATAGAAATCGCTTACAACATAAAGTTCCAACCAGTCTGCTCCAGTCCGTAAATATAATAGATAAACCGGCCACCTGAAGGAGTTGCCTTGATGCGCACCTGGAATAATTGTAATTACCTGATCTGCGTTTTGACTAACGCAGCTTTCATTGTTCCAGTAATTTTCTTTCATCAATATATTTCGGCCTTGCTTACCGAAGGCCTTCATCAGTTGCATTTCACGAAACAAATGAAAAAAAATTACCGGAACAATGAAAGCTGCGTTAGTCAAAACGCAGATCAGGTAATAAACCTGCCACCTGCAAAAGTCATTGAGTTAAGTTGTTATATAAAATACCAATGAAGCCCAATACTGCATTAAGTAGCAATAACAATTCATCTACTAGACCAGTTTCGTCTCTGTTTTTATTCTATAATGGTGACTCGGTTTCCAATTCACAATTAAATTTCGTGGCTCGCTATTTGTAACCTTGGGTTGACAGCGATTTCTACGAGCATCCATCTAAAGCAAAGACTGATGAAAAACCATTTGTAAACTGAAAATAGCGTTCCATTCGGCATTCCTATGGCATAGGAAAATATTTGTGTGACTATATCAAATGTTCGTGGGTTCAATTCCCTGAAGAATAAATTCTAGTTTCCCAACAAAGTCTAAATTGATTTATCAGATGAAATGTGTTTGCTACATTATGTCATGTTAGTTTTCGTACGTTCTCGGTATAAATTCAATATCGCAAATGGCAATAAGCAAAACTCCTTGAATAGAACGGTTTCGTTCGTTTTGAACACCTCATTAGTCGCCAGAATATATGCGGCCAGAATTTGAAGACGAATGCATTTAGTTCAGCCTTGCAATTCATTTCTAGGCCACTGAAAATAATATATACCAAAGGGACGTCCTCGAGTAGACCGGTTTCCTCCTTATTGGGAACTTATGAGAAACTTTCTAGAATTTTCCGCGGATGGGACTCGTTCTTGAGCACATTTGCTTCTGGTTTTCGAGGTTATATTCATTACGCCATCTGTTCTGCCTAATGTAAGTAATTTGAAGTCATATACAAACTTACGTCTCTTGCTGGCCCTTCCTACAGATGGAGCCTATTTGGTATCTCTTAATATCCGATGTTCTAGCAGCCACCCACGATCTGTCATTATACAAATGTCACAATGTCATTCGAGAAAGTTATAATGATATGAAGTCTAATGTCACGATTTCGATTGTATATTTTATTAGTATAAGATAAACGTTGCATTCGGTAACAAAGGCAATTCATACAATAGACCGGTTTTAGTCCTTATTCAAAACTCTTCAAGTACTGTTGAGAATTTGCTGCGTACGGGCATGTTTTGTTCGGAACCTGGAGCTATATTTTGAAGCAAAGGTGGCGCAGTGATAGTCTCTGACTCCGAAGCATATGTATCTCTGTTGGAGCCATGTCCTTGTCAAATTCTGGGAGTACATGAAAAGTCCCAAATAAGTACGAAACCATTCTGCTGGATAAGCTGCCTTTTCTACGCTACAAATTCTTAGCTTATACTGACAAATTTATCTATGTATGTAAGATCGCAACCTTGATTTAAATAGTTCATATCATCACCCGCGAAATCAATGATCATTAAATTATAGATAGAGATTTTTTATTTGTCATAGAACCTATCCTGTTCACCACAGGCTTTGCGCTTTGTACGTAATTTGAATTTTCTTCATCATTTGCAATGCATGAATTTCGATATATATTATTTCACGTTCGATTCATACTAGCAGTAATCATATATCGCTTCCACTATTGCTTTCTATGATTATGTATGTATTGCTGATGTTGCCTTGCCCGAATGCTAATTTGGCCATAATGGTGTTGTAGAGAGGTTTAGTTTGCCTCATTTCTGTGAGTTATTCTGATAAATTTACTCAAAGTAGCAAGGTATTCCCTCTCTCTTTGCCTCTCTCTCTCTCTCTCTCTCTCTCTCTCTCTCTCTCTCTCTCTCTCTCTCTCTCTCTCTCTCTCTCTCTCTCTCTCTCTCTCTCTCTCTCTCTCTCTCCTGCCTCCTCCTCCTCTCTCTCTCTCTCTCTCTGCCTCTCTCTCTCTCTCTCTCGCAAATCTCACTAATAATTTGTCTAAATTCACTTATATACTTTTTTTCACTCCTTATGTTTATAAGGCAGTGAAACATTAGTCACTTTTGACTTTTGTGTGGCTGGACATGATGATGATGTGTTCACCTGCACTATTTTCGATATTTGGCTCTGTTATATGATCAACATCCACCGTATTCATAGCATCTAAAAGAGCGTTATGTTTAGATTGAGAACATAAAAAAGAAGGAAAGGAGACAGAATCGGATGTGAAAGTGTCTGCAGTGGTCTGATTTCGCTTATCCATCCCCACGACAGCCGATAGTGTTCATCAGCCTTGGTTGGCAGACTATCTGGGAGAAGGAAAACTCCGAATACAAACTATCACTAGGAATGGGCGACCTAATGTTCTTTTACAATCCACATATAAACATGAAAAGTACAACTTACAATGATTGCATACTTCATCGGCCATCGCGCAGTATAAAAAAAGAATAGCCTTATCTACTGAGCCGCGCAGGGTGGATAAGAGAAATCGGGCTAATGCAGGCGACTTTATCTCCGATTCTTCCTTCTTTCCTTCCCCTTTCTCTTCTCAATCTAATAATAACACTCTTTTAGATACTACGAATATGGTTGGTGTTAAGCTCCTTACTAAGTAAAGCACGAATTTCGGATATAGTCCTGGTTATGGGTGACATGAATGCTCAAGTTGGTCGCTTAAGCAAAACAGAATTTCATTTAGGTGGAAGATACACTCTAAGCTCGACTCGCAATGATAATGGTGAACGGCTTTTGGATAGCTGCGCTGAACATAGACTATATTTAAGTAGTACAAATTTCAGACGTAGTGTTAAACGTTGTGCTACATGGCGTCCTCCAGCACCCGGACAACGGTGGACTCAAATAGATCATGTAGCAATTAGTTATAGATGGCGTGGTTGCATCCAGGATTGTCGCTCTTTTTGGAACACTTATGTCGAGTCGACCATGCACTTATCCGTTGTAGATTTGCTCTAAAATTTTCCGGGAAAATAATTAAGAATAAACCCCAAATTGATGTAGGCACACTCGAACAACCGTCCATCCGACAAAACTATGAAAATATTCTTAAGGCTAATCTAACTGGTCTGAATAGCGAAAATCCGAATATACTTTGGTCCAAGATCAGTTCCACTATGCACAATGCAGGTACTACTGTATGTGGCATAGCAGGCCCCCGTAGAAATAATCACTGGCTCTCTGTAAAATCTATGGAGATACTCGAAATAAGGCGCCAAATTCCACCTGGCTCGACTCATAATAATACCTGTCGCAATATAAGACGCCAACTTAAGCGCAGTCTAAAAGACGATCTCGAAAACTTTTGGAGCAGAAAGGCTGAAGAAAAGGAAGTAGCTTTCGCGTCAGGTTATAGTCGCTGTTTGTTCCAACTTATACGCACAACAGGTCCGAGAAAGTTAAAAGTTAGCGAAACTATAAATGATAGTAACAACGAATTAATAACCGATAAAATAAGTCGTCTTGACAGGTGGGCTGAACACTTTAGAGATCAATTTTCTTGGCCACCCGCGTCAGTTCCGCTTCCCGAAAGCATGTCTGCATCAACAGTGTGGAATGTTAGTCCCGAAGAACCATCCGAGTTAGAAGTACGCGATGCAATCCTATCTCTTAAGCGCCGCAAAGCCGCCGGCCCCGATGATCTGCTTCCGGGATTGTTTAAGGATGGTGGCGATATAATTTCAGGAGCGTTGACCAAACTTTTTCATACTATATGGAATGAGGAAACCGTACCACTTGACTGGAATGAGTCGACCATCATTCCCATCTTCAAAAAAGGCAATCGTAATTCGTGCGATAACCATCGTGGTATAAGTTTGACTCCGGTCGTATCAAGGTTATTTGCTTCGATTATCCTACGTCGTCTTAGCGCTTCACGTGAATCACAAACAAGAGAAGAACAGGCCGGATTCCGTGCAGGACGAGGTTGTATAGATAATATTTTCACGTTAAGGCAAGTACTCGAACAGAGACATTTATATCACCGTTCCACAATAGTCGTCTATCTAGACTTCAAGGGTGCATTTGATTCTGTGGATCGCAATGTTTTATTCCATATCTTGTCGAAAAGCGGTGTGCCCACTAAATTTGTTAATATTATACGAGCTCTCTACACAAATACTTCTGGTCGCGTTAAGGTTTACAACGAATTAACGCATAACTTTACAACCAGCAGTGGTGTTCGTCAAGGTTGTCCACTTTCCCCATTTTTGTTTAATTTTGTAATCGATGCTATTATGAACAACACTCTCTCACACATTCAGGACGCTGGAGTTGAAGTTCTCCCGGGAGATAAACTAGTCGATCTTGACTATGCGGACGATATCGTACTATTTTTCGACAATCAGCATGCTGCCCAGACCACCTTAAATAGATTATCAAACGTTGTTCCGTCTTTCGGTATAACATTCGCACCCTCTAAATGTAAGATACTGTTACAGGATCATCCACCACTCACTCCAACGTTGCGACTGCAGAATGAAGATCTTGACATAGTCGACAGGTTTACATATCTTGGGAGCTCTATCAATAACGTAGGCAATATGTCCGACGAGGTGAGAATACGGATCGCGAAAGCTAGAGTAGCCTTCTCGAACCTTCGTCATTTATGGAGAAACGCGAATATTTCACTTTGCCTTAAAGGTCGTGTTTACAATGCATCTGTACGCGCAGTCTTACTATACGCTAGTGAAACTTGGCCTCTTAGAGTTGATGATCTGAGACGCTTACAGGCATTCGATCATCGTTGTTTGAGAAGTATAGCACATGTTGGTTACCAAAAACGAATAACTAACGTTGGCATCCGTAGACGTATTTTTTGGATCAGCCAATAAGTGCTCCTCGTTAGAAAAAAAAGAAGATTCCATCAACTTCGTTGGCTAGGTCACGTTTTGCGTATGCCCTCATTTCGATTGCCCAGTAGAGCTCTGTTCTCTCATCCAGCACCAGATTGGCGTAAGAAACAAGGTGGACATCCAAATTGGGTAGTATAGGACCCACTCGTCTGCCATGATGGGATCCTCGTGCGCATCATAGTTCTTGGTTAGAAACCCTTAGCGATATGGCATCGAATCGAGCTCAGTGGCGATCTTGTTGCAGATTTTTAGTATAATCATCTTCGTAACATTCTTTTCTTAGCAGGGCTGGACATGATGATGATGATGATGATGCATTGGAATGGAAATAAATCGACTTCTTCCGTGGAGTAAACAACGAAACTTTAGTCTCATAGAGGGAATTAATGTCGATACTATGCATATGCAGTTCTCTGTCAGTAATGGACCGACAGCTCACGAAGTAAAAAACTTCACATTCCAAAAACAATAGACAAACTATTTTTGCGCTTACCTGGCGATCAAGAACCTTGGATTCACTGAACTTAACCGAATAAGAAGGAAGTACATCGACTTCTGCGTCATAGCAGTTACTAATAAGATTGCATGTTTCTGCCACTACATAAAAAATGGGAGTTATGATGTGCCTCTCGTAAAAAATTTCAGGCATTATTCATCGATAAACGCGTCGTTTGTACAAAGAGTTGTGGAAATGCTTGATGATATGCTATGTAGAAACTGATGGCGCTCGAACACATTTGGCCAATGATCATTGCTATTACGTTGGAGCTGAGATTATACTGCTAATAGAATTTTACGATTCGACGCTTCTTCCAATTTATAAGCACCAATAGGCTAGTGTAAATCTTCCTCCGCCACGTGGCTTACCGAAAACTCCTTGCAACGCTCACGAACGAGTGTGGTTTCTTTTTAGTTTCGCAGCGGATGCCACATTTTGAGAAGCTTTAGTGTCAGACCAGATAGCAACAAAGTTCTCAAGAGTTATTGTCTAAAGAAAATCCAAGGATTATTTAGGTTTTTCCTTTTTAGCGTTCAAAAGTGCCATTTGCTATGCTATGGGCAGTCTCTAAAAATAGCTTAGCAGAATCATAGGCGTGTCTCAAGGCCTTCTGCACATATTTATCCGTTTTTAATGCATGCGAATTCGGACGGAGTACAGACTTCCATATGGAGCCAAATATCAATTGACTTCTGGTCGCCATAAGACTGTTGTCATATCCGTTGACTGAATCATTAAAGAGACTGTGGTACGCTTTCGCATCCTGGACAAAGGACAACTATCGTCTGTTTACCAGAGTGTGCATCAACAGGGTAGAATAATACGACATCATCCATCTTCGTTACTGAAAAATTGAATTTCCCATGACAAAGGCCATATGCAAGATTGGACAAGCGTATGCCATTGTTATAGTTATTTTCAATTAGAGCTCAGTTTCTCACGCATTCTTTTTTTAATTTGTTGTTCAAATAGCCGAAAACAGCTAGAACTCCAAAAGGCCGTTCCAGGAGAGAGGTCAAATACGATACTTCGTAAAGAATTAATCATTCTTTTGATAATAATGCTTGCGATTATGCGAACCAAGTTTACCAAAGCGGAACTTAGCATAGACCAAACGAACGTTTTCAACTCCTCAGCCAAAAATGGGGCTTTCGCTACAACGCTACACCTGGCTGGATCACCCCTGACATGGAGAACAACTCCTCCAATCTTGTCCAAACAGAAAGAGCAACAATCGTAGAGAAATACAATGAAATATATGGATCCCGTTTGAAGAACAAGAAAATAAAATGCAAGAGAGAATATGATAATTGGTGGTCGTGGCAGCAAATGATACAATCAAAGTCGTCCAATTACATTTTGCCCAAAATGTAATCACGCACATTCCAGAAACTTTGTCAATGGTGCATATTTTATCGAAAATATAGTGTATACATTGCTGGATACGGAATCGGGAATAACGAGACGTGATTTCGTCTTCGATTTTGCTATAATATTTAACCTTTCGTTTATCCAACTTTACCTGACTCTTTTTAGCGAGTTCACAGCACATAGCCGACTCCTACTGATGAGTAGGTAAGCAATATGCAGAAAATGCTCTCATCGATGAGATTACACTTCTTGGCAAATCCTCCCGGTCTTATGCACTTTAACTTGTTACCATATCCACAAGGCCTAGTTCAAATAAGATACCCTACATATCTGCAAGAACGTAATTATTCTAATCAAGGCTTCGATCTTAATATAAACACCTTACCCATTATTTACATACATTTGCCTGTATAAACTAAGCATTGTATAATGAAGACAAGGAAAACCAGCCGGTAGACCGGTTTCGTCATTATTGAGAATTCATCACGTATCCTCCAGAATTTGCCGTGGACAGAGCTCGAACCTGGACACGTCGGTTTCGGTATATGGTGCTCTAACCACTAGGCCTCCTTGTAATATGTAATTATGTCGATGTATTACTACAATAGGAACAATATGGATCATGGACAATCAGAACGATGTGTGAATACCTAGTTCAGAGAGCGAGCATAGCTCGAGAAAGCGAGAGACAACTAGAGAAAAAAGAGAAAAGCGAATATATTTTTCCGTGTGCATATCATTTGACAGTAAGTGCAAGTCAAGAGCTAGGTTCTCGACTGCAAAACCTAATATAATTTTAATGTATTGTAACACATTCAAGAGGACACGCCCCGTATTCAAACTACCTGACAGCGCATTATCATCTCGAAAAAAGCCTCAGCATCACCCGTCTCAATAGGAATAACACGTGTTGAAGGTAAAGGGGCAACAGTTCGTCGTTCTACCTCCTCCTCCAGATCACGAAGAGCAAGCGATGAAGAATTCGGTAACAGTTTTGAATGCGACTGTGACTCCACAGGTTCACACTCATTTACAGATCTGTTAAATTTGAATAACCAATTAAAAGTAAACATTGTTTATAAATAGAAGAAATTTAAACTTACGCAATGTAAACACTTGTCTGATTATATACATGAATTTGTAAGTATAAACTAAGCATTGTATATTGTAGAAAGGGCAATTCATCCATTAGACCGATTTCGATATTATTTAGAATGCATCTTGTACTGTCCAGAATTTGCTGCGGACAGGACCCGAACCTGGGCACGCCCGCTTCGTAACCAGTTGGTCTAACCACTGAGCCAGCCTGCACATTCGTTCGAGACCTGACACTTAATGGAGCCAATATAAGCCAAAATCCCGAAAAACTTATATTTGCGTGACATTTTTGTGTTCATAGCGAAGATTAAATCTCCTGTAATTATAGTTTTACACAGTGGCGGTATCGATTTCTTGCTGCTTTGGTAGCGATAATACACAGCGTTTTATAACACATGTAAAGAGCTGAATACCAATATGTACCAAATTCGGTCGTGTTATAAAGCGCTGTGGGTAATATTCTCGTCCTGGTGATAGAACATCATCGCCGTAACATCGGCTTAAAAATACAACGGAATGAGTTTAAATAATAGTAATAAGCACATGGATAATTTTGAAAATTCTAGTGAATTAGTCGCGCAAATTACCTACGGATAAGGCATTTGCGTTTATGTGTATGCATATGAACCAAAATTTGTGCGTTTGATTTCTGTTTTAATATTATTGTTTTCAGATAATGAAGAAACCATTTTCAATAAATGCACGAGCCGTACTTGACTTCAGGCCTTTTAAGAAATGGACTGGCTATGTCAGCCTAGTCTTCATAATTTGCAAAAGGCAGGTGCAGAAAATCTACAACCTCTTAAAATCCGATTGGAAACCGATCTGTTTAGTCTTACCAGGGAGCCGAGATAGACGGGCGTTTTAGTCAGACAGTAGCGTGCATATCAGCACCACCTTAGGCTTCGCATAAAAAGTCGACTCCATGATGGCATTCGAGACATTTGCCTTTAGACTGAGACGAATACACGTGTTCTGAACGCAGATAAGGACAGTCTGGAGCTAGACTTTCATTTTTTGTACACTGAACATTGTCGTCCTTGTATTCGGTCCTTATTACTGCCGCTGAGACACGGAAGATGAACGACTTTATCAGCTACCAGTTTTACTTCTTTTTGAAGCTATTCACTCGCTCAGTTCACTTCTTAATAAAAGCATAGCTCCAGGAGGCAGCATCTAAATAAACAGCTTTATCCGGCGATTCTTCAACGGAAAACCAGTGGGATCTAGTTGAAAAAATATCCTAACTAAGCACTAAATAAAGTTAATAATTAACTAGCCTAGGTACAAAGAGATAGGTGGGTATCTGCAAAAATGTAACGTAAAATAAAATCCAGTAAAGAGGAATAATTTAATTTCACATTCTTGACAGAGACTTTGCCAGCAGCTCGTTTTCGAGAGACCTTGAGTCCTATTTACACATTTATTTATGTATGTACGAATTTATGCAATTATCTAGGCTGCCTATTTTCCCCATTGTAGTTTTATTTTCAAATAGATGCTTTTATTAACAAAAATCTTCAATACTTTAAGGACGCAGGTTTCGAAATTCTCCCATGCGGTAGATTAGACGATCTTGCTTATGCAGACAATATCGTATTATTATTGGGCAATCGAGATTCTGCTCAAGCCACTGTGAATAAATTATCAATCGGTGTTCCGTCTTACGATGTTAAATTCGCAACCCTATAAATGTAAGATACTTCTAATGGATCACCCACCACTCACTCCAACTCTACGACTGCAGAATGAAGGCCTGGGCATAGTTGACCTTGGCAGCCGCTTCAATAATTCAGGCAATATGACTGACGAGCTGAATATGAGAATCGCGAAGGCTAGACAATCTTTCTTATACCTTCGCCAAATATGGAGAAACGCGAGTATTTCAATCTCCCTTAGAAGACGTGTGTATCATGCATGCATACGTGCGGTTTTAAAATATGCTAGTGAGACCGAGACACTTAGAGTTGATGATTTTAGACGCTTACAGGTATTCCACCACCGCTGTTTGAGATGCCTAGCTCATGTAGGTTACTAACAACGAACAACTCATTCTGGCATACATAGACGTGGTTTTTTGGATCGGCTATTAAGTATTCTTCTTTAGAAAACAATGAAGGCTACATCTACTACGTTGACTTGGTCACGTTTTCCGTATGCCCTCAATACAATTGCTAAGTAGAGCAACATTCATTCACCCGACGCAGAGTTAGCGTCGAAGTGTGATTTTGTTCATAACGCGATACAGTGAAAACCGTCAGGCAACTGTATTGCCTTAAAACTGATTTGGACATAATGGTGTTGTGCAGATGTTAAGTTTACTCCCATCTGCGTGTTGGATAGGTATACAAACTCATATTAACCACATCCTACCCCTCATAAATCAATCCATTTAATATTTTTTTTCATTCAAATTATTGTTCTTATCATTAATACTTCTACTCTTTTATTTTGTTTTATTTCAGTCAGTTAATTATTTTTATTATTCCCAGGGTTGCTAACGACTTTTGTACTGCTGTCCATGATACAAATGATGATGAGACGAGACGGTGACATGTCATCGCACTCTGATCGACCACATTCTGGCACCATCACTAAGAACTAGGCCTTCAGAAATGGTTTGATTATTTGTGTGTTAATTACTCTTATATTAAAAAAAAGTCTGCAATGATGATGGCTCAATTTTTCAGATATTGAACTTCCGTCTTCATAATCACCAAAATAGATTTCTTTTAATTTCGGGAAATATTTTGAACAGCCCAGCTGACTGAAGTCATTGCGATTAGCGTTTCTATAGTCACAGAACCCCAGCATCACCGCTAAAAACTGACACAGTGTCTAAACGAAGTTTTGTCTAGCAAATCGTTGATTTATTTATTTTTTAAAATTCAAATTTATGTCTATCAAAGCAAACTTTCAGGTGACACATTATTTTCGTCCAACATCATGTATAGAGGCGATATTGTGCTTATGCATATATTATTATTATTTTTACAATAAACACATACAAGCTTATAATGCAGACGATATAGCTTCCCTAGTAGACATGGAACTGTATTTAAAAAATAAACCAATAAACCGATAAATGAGTCTTCATTTAGACATTGTGTCAGTATGCGGTGGTGATGCTTGTGTTGACCGGCTACAAAGACGAAAAATATTGTTTCTGAAGGTTTTATACAGCGTAGCATTGATGTTCGCAAATTACACCCGTGCTGTCGGTTAACAACTTGTACAGACACCTATCCCATTCGGCGAGAATACACGTTAGTAATACAGACATCAGCGAATATCTTCATTCTTCGTCACAAGACAATAATAAATGGTACTTTTCGAAATAAGATACTAGCCTGTACACAAATTTTGACATATAATAAAGTGAAATCTGGATGTGACGCTACGACCTACTGATAGGTAATGTTACAAAACACAACACACATTCCATATATTGTCAGTTCTGACAGTTTATCGGTAATTTCCTATCCAATTGGGCCAAAAATTGAGAAAGGCACATCAACAGTTCAATACAGCACAAAACTATACATTTGCGTTGTTGCTAAATTAGCCACGCTCTGCATACCTTCCAAATTGGCACAGAAAGTTCTGGTTGGAAGCAATTCTCGGCTCAGGCATACCATCACTGGCGCCACTGCCTGTAGATTCCCACATGACGTGTGATGCAACAGATGGATACGGGCGGTTGTGTGCACTACACCGATCATAAAGTTCCAACAGATTTCGACTACCGTCATCTTCATCACTGCAATCATTCGCTTCGCCGTCGATTCGTCTTATAGCCTCAGTAGAATGACACCCACGCACCAATCTGTTGTTGTTTCCCACCAGTCCACATGCACGCTCAATCGGCTTCCCGCGGGGTTTTTCGTCTCCGCCAATATTTTGGGCGCCAGCTGTTAAAGCACTCGAATGACACACAGAAGCCTTCGAATGCTTCGCGTGCTCGCTCTGGCAGTTTCCAGCGGACATTTGGCCGCACGATAATACAGACGCCGTGGTTAAATTCGAAATCGGTATAGCTGGCAGTGTATTAGTGGCGATAGAACAGGTAGCTATCACATTGTTATGAGCCGAACCACATTGTTGACTGCTTGTGCATTGAAGATTGCTATTCATACTAACAGAATTGGTTGCATCCGCATTCGTATTGCAAAGAAGGGATTCCGAATTGGGAGTAGGCAACTGCGACAAAACGGAGGGCAACGTTGCTAATGATGATGACGAAGGTAGCTTAAACACAGAATTAGTGTTGTTGGAATCAGTAGATCTGACAAATGAGAGTAGTTGCTGTCGTGACCGGTCATCAGTAGTTGGATAAGTATATTCAAAACTAGACACGACAGTTAAACCAGGATAGCCTGAACGAGGTAGTTGTTGTAGGCGAGAAAAACTCTCAGATCTAACTGATGCTGGCACTGCATGTGCAACAGGAACCGAAATTGCCGCGCTCTCCCCACGTGGTCCTGACACACCGACTAAATCGGACGACCGATGGTTGGAGTAGTGAAGGTACAAATTAGGATTGTGAGCAACATGGTTGAAGTTGGAAGCCGATGATGCAACCATAAATGTTGGGATTTCCGTTGTAGTGACAGTTGCTGCCGAAGATGACGTTGCTGCCTGGTGGTGGTGTGTTAGCATTAAACCTGGAAACGAGGGCATACTAGCTCTTTGATCATTCATTCGTGAGCCCTAAATTAGACAGGTTATGAAATGAGAAAGAATAAAAATTGAATTTCATCCAATTTCCAATCTCACTTATGCAATAACCGAAAAAGCAAACGAGCAATTATGACATAAAAACATAAAAACGAAAAAGAGATATTTCCTGCAGTCGACCCCAGTGCAATCTTCTTGCAAGAGTTAGAAATCCATGACATGATAAGCAAATGGGAGACCACAGTGCATATATTGGATAGAACTGTGCTTCGAAACTTAGGAGGGAACCGTCGCTTGCCACCTTCCCCCATACTTTTTCTCACGCGAGTTCGTGTTTTGCCGAAAGATACACATGTATTCTTTGAGTACCCGAAGGATAAATGAATGCACCGTCATTGTGACCGACTAGGACTTAGTAATCAGAAGGCCGAAAAATTCTATTGCTACAGGCTAGGGGAATTATTACAGGGTCACACATCCCCCACGTTGATTCAGTGTTTCATGGTAAATATCTGAAAGCAGTTAACAGGCTGACATATCTCGGTAGCTGCATAAATAACGCAGATAATATAGAAGACGAGGTGAATATAAGAATCGCGACAGCCAGAGTAGCTTTCTTCAACCTTCAGATAAACGTGAGTATCCCAATCTGTTTTGAGGTTCGCGTGTACGGTGCATGTGCAGGTGCATTTCTTTATATTTAATAGAAACTTGGTAGTATAAAATTAAAGATCTAAGACGATTACAAGCATTCGAGCACAATTGTTTAAAATTATAGCCTATAACGATTACCATTGATGAATAAGCAACGCTGGTATTCGTAGAAGTATTTTTTAATTGGCCAACAAATGCTTCACAATAAATAAAATATAAGGCTCCATCAATTGTGCTGGCTCGGAGATATTTTACGTTTGAATTCAGATCGACTGCCCTGTAGAGCATCATTTTTTCACCCAGCGCCAGATTAGTGTAAGAAACAAGATAGAAAGATTTTACATTATAGAAACAGCAAAAGTAAACTACATCCAAATTGGATAATATAGGACCTGCTCATCTGTCGGGATGGGGTCCAAGTGCGCATCATACTTCTTGGTTGTTTTCCATTTTTATTTATTTCTGCTTATCATGGTTATATGATAGTGAAGCATCAGTTACTAACAACTGTCTTATTGCTGTCCGTGATGATGATGATGATGATGATGATGATGATGATGATGATGATGATGATGATGATGATGGTGATATATTCTGTCCAGCCATTTGTAAAGAACAACTACACAGGCTGATAGTAAAGTACTGGTAGAGGCAACTACACGAATAGACTATTATAATGCGACATTAAATAATACGCAAACCCTACAAATACAATGTATCGAAGCTGTAAATGGCGCCAACTTAGTACATTCGGAAGTAGACTTAATTTTAACGAACAGACAATAAGACTTGTGATGATGGGTTAACTGAAAAAGGCATCTGGCAGAGGATGTTGAAATATTTTGAGGAAGCAAAACAACTGGACTTCAGCCTGTGTTAGTCAAAACACAAATCAGGTAATTTTGATTAATCCAGTTTGGCAACATTTTCATTCCTTGAAATAACAAACCCGCCGATGAACTGCTGATCTAGCAAAAGCCCAATACTCCCCATCGCCATCAACATCATCTATCACGTTCTCTTGTTAAGTATGACATTAATTATCGGGTATTCAGTGTGGTCGCTGTTCTCCTTTACGGCGAATTATAGTATATATTATAATTGGTGAGTATTGTTGGCTGCTACACTGTGAACAACGATAGATGAGGTTGAAGGAGTTGCATTCATGCGCACCTGGAATAATTTTAATTACATGATCTTTGTTTTGACTAACGCAGCTTTCATTGTTCCAGTAATTTTCTTTCATCAAAATATTTCGGCCTTGCTTACCGTAGGCCTTCATCAGTTGCATTTCACGAAACAAATGAAGCAATTGTCACTTGCTTCATTGTTTCGTAATGATGATGAACCTACAAGCACAAATATTTGATGAAAATACTGAACAATAACTGCGTTAGTCAAAATGCAGATCAGATAATTAGATAGATGAGGTTGACATTAATAATGCTTCAATGCATATAAGCCTAGCAGACGGCGCAGTCAGTATTCCCACGTTACTTGAACAAATATTTAGTTAATTAAGCGAGTATTTGCAACGCTTGCCGGTGCGTAGCTATTAAGTAGGAAGCCTGTGTCAGTGGGATTACACATGCTATTCATGATGCCTTTAATACGTTCTTCCGATTCTATTTAAGCATACTTGTTAGTAGGATCTCGAAGAATAAATTAACGGAACTAGCAGTCGATACTGAAAAGGATGTTAGGAGATTTAAGTCCGAAATAAGGACGAGGCGCTTTATCACGCCTGGCTGTTTGCCTTTCCTGGATTCTAAGCGTAAAAGAGGGTATCATCATGGCACATACTGGTGGAAATGAACGAAGAATAAATGGTAATACACTAGGTAAACTGAGGTGAAACAAGTCTTAATACCAAAATAGTAGAATTTTGTTGTCCATCCCCGGATACTAATGGTAGAACCAGTTTTGCACCAGAAAAGTGAATTCCAATCCATCGACCAGAGCTTACACCAGTAGCAAAAACATGTCCTCAGTATGAATTGGCTTTTGCTCGCACTCACTTCTTTATATATATATTTTTAAATTGTATTGACTATATATGTATATGTGGCGAAAGCTGCAAACATTTAATGTTCGTGACTGCATAGAAATTGTGCAGCCGACCTTTCCAGTCAAGTACAATGTATGCAAGACTGCTAGAGGTGAGAGCCGCATATCTAAATTTGATCTCAATATATATTCAATGCGGTTTGATCCTCGATAGTTAGTTTGCCGTCGTACTCTGATGATGCTCATGGAAGGTCGAAACGCGTCAGTGCGTTGCAGCTGGCGGTAGTTTTGTTATGTTGTTCGTAGGCTGGTTAAATACAAAATGGGGTTGGTGTTTACTTCAAGCTCGCAAACTTGATTTAAAGCACTTCTTTATATGTTCGATTTGTACAATAATGCCAAAAACAGGAGACATATTGTTACAGCGATTTTAATTCCTTTTTATTAGCAGCCGCGAATTAACGGCAATAACATACATAGATTACAAGTAAATAGATCAGACGGATTTCGTATTTGAAAATGAACAAGACAAGAGACAGGCAAGAAGGCAGCAAATTCGAACGCACCTGTACGCCGGCAATCAAGTCAAAGAAAGCATCCTGTCCAACATCGTCGTTTTCCACCAGTCTGTTCTGTGCTGTAGCTCCGGGCTTCGTTTCACGAAGAAATCGAGGGGCTGCAAATCCGTTCGTAGCATTAAACTGGTATTGTGCAGGTGTACTTGTCGTCTCCGGGTTACTGACACGAATTTGTCTGCTCTGCACCGCCAGACGTGAAGTCGAAAACGGCTGTCCTACGTCAAGGCGACCAGAGCGAGCAGGAACACAGTTATCAGCTAAGCCTAATGAGTCGGTAGATGTTGTCACTCCGGAACAGCCTGGCCGTGTCCCTTCAGAAGTGGCACCCAAATGCATTCGTGCAGGCTGCAGAGTTAAACCACGTTTGCCATGTGATTGTCAATTCAGAAGCAACAGAAATAACAAATAAAAATAGAGCGAAATAGTTTCAATGTGTGTATATATGATAAGCACATTTCCTTGTGATACAGAATTTCCTGATTAATAGGCCTAATTTCTACCAATATCTACTTACATTTCTATTTACAACATTTGCTTCTTTGCGTTTCAATAGTAATGAATAAAATAGAGATAGAGATAGAGAGATAGAGAGACGAAAATACAAATTAGCCAATTGCTTTTGCCTAAGCCATGTTTGTTCGTGTGAAGTCGCAATCTTGTTTTACTCCGTTAAGCCAAAAGAAGCAATGATGTTTTCATTTAAATTGTCTATACACATCCAAATTGTCATTTTTTTAGGACAAACGTTTAAATCAAGGTTGCGATCTTGAAACAAACACCAACTCCATTATAAGCATGCATTTGTCAATATAAGCCAAGAACAGTATAATGTGGAAAAGGCAATTCATCCAGTATAATCAAAGTTGCTAACTTGATATAAACACCTGACCCATTAAGTACATATATTTGTCAGTATAAATTAAAAATTGTATGGTGTAGAATAGGTGATTAATTCAGTAGACCGGTTTCGTGCTTATTGGGAACGCATCATGTACTGGCCAGAATTTGCCGCGGACAGTAAGTGATGCGTTCCCAATAAGAACGAAACCGGTCTACCTGAATGAATTGCCTAATCTACACTTTACAATTCGTAGTTTATACTGGTAAATGTATGTACTTAATGTGCCAGATGTATATATCTAGTTAGCAACTTTGATTATAGTAATTGTTATCACCGCCAGCCAAACCAATGTTCGTTTAATTCATCCGGTAGACTGGGAACTCATCACATACTGATGAGAATTTGCCGTGGACATGGCTCGAACCTGGGCACGTCCACGGAAAATACTTAACAGTACTGAAGAACTTTCAATAAGGAAGAAATCGTTCTACTGGATGAATTGCCTTTTCTACTCCATGCAATGCTTTTTTATACGGACAAATGTATGTATTCAATGGAACTGGTATTTGTATCAAGATACAAATCTTGAATTATTAACTATTATCACCGATCTCGCAACCAATTTTCACTTAATTCACTGAGACATCTTGTCGTTTGAAGCCTCGCTGGTTTTGGTTTCATTAAAAACCAGCTTAGGAATTCGTCAAGCCCACGAGATTGTATATTCCGTTCATGCTGACTTTGGTCTATCCTTCTGGTCATATTTGAACTAATGTATTACTAGTTGCGCAATACCTAATACATAATTTATATATCTTAGTTCTCTGCAACAAGCCTTATTTAACTGTTATACATTTAATCGAATGATGTCATGATTACCGCGAAAAGTGATAACTGATATCGATCAAGACTAGTGTGTACAAGTTTGCTGGAGTAACAGGTGTAGTTGTAATTCTCAATTTTGGTTAATATTAGCACACCATGAAATCCATTTTGTCGGTACCATGTACCGACTCGGCAAACATAATGTTGGTACTGTGCACGTATTCGGCAATCATAGTGTTGGTATCAGGTAATGACACAGCAACCATAGTGTTGGTGGCTTTACAGAATCGATATTTATATTATACAAAGTTTGTTGGCTTTGAAGTCCTTATATGAAGTAAGCTTCACTACTGCAAGTGTACACATTCGAATAGAAGATTGTACCACCTAATTGTCCCACATTCCTCACCAAAATATATAGTGGGTATAGGGTGTAATACCAACTCAAACTGATCAGTTTCAAATAAGCACTTAACGAATGTTCACATGAGGTTATACCTCCCTTCTTTTCGTATTTGAACTAATTTGGTACTAAGCGCACAACACCTAATACACAAGTGTTTAGATATTAGTTCTCCGTAACAAGCATTATCCAAATTGTCAAGTACTGTCAAGAATTTTGCCACGAACAAGGCTCGTACCTAGGTACATTTACTTCGGAGTCATGGACTCTATCAACTGCGCAACCCTGGTGCATACCACACAAAAATTTTAGTATATATAAATTTTGTTTTTGATTAGCCGTACTTCAGGTGATATTCATTTCGACCTTTCCGCAGAAAAATTCTGCACAGTACTTGAAGAGTTTACAAAAAGCACGAAACAGGTCTACTGGATGAATTGTATTTGTTACCGTAAATAATGCTCAGTACACAATGGCAGATGTTCATATAATAGGAATAGTGTTCATATCAAGCTCGTAGTCTTTAATTAAATAGGTGTTAGTTATTTTCAATCACAAATGTCCAAATCTTATTAAAGGTTTGTAGATTCAGTGTTTACGGCAATGAAACCTAGCCTCTATTTGAATCTTCAACAGTTAAATGTCCATTTTTAACTGTGATTTGCTTGTGAAAAACTCATGGATACCTGGAAAAAAAGATAAATTCGCGCAGCTACATGATATAAACTAGATAAATAAAGCCAAACAGTGCAAGTTAAATAAGGAAAAATAGGAATACTCGAACTTTATTGGCGAGGAATATAAAGGACGGCAGGCCACAGAAAAAATAAGCATATAAACCATTTACCGCGGGAAAGCAACAGAAAACTAATAAACAATCTAACACACGAATATGAAGTATCTGCTTGAAAAGATTTCGATGACCTTTGCCAGAAATCATTACTTTTATTTGCATAATGGTTGAGAACCAGATTTCTTCCGAGGAACCTCGTATAGACCAAGCGAAATTATAGCTCTCTTGTAAATTAAGGCTTCCGTCGCAAGTGGATAGCAGAAAGGCTACATCATATCTCTCGCACTGGGAAGGAAGAACTCCGTATCTAACCAAAAGGAAGGTCAGAATAAGAAACTCTCTGAAGAGCATGCAATTGGAAGCCCACGAGGCCGAGGACACGCGAATGCCTCCATTTATTTCTGATGTAAATGTCAGAGAATTTCAATGCAGAGGTGTAATAATTAAAAAGTAGAAGAAACAAGAGAAAGTTGGAGACAACAACCAATCCCTAGGCGTTAATACTAAATGTAGAATTGTTAGTTAAGTTTGTTTTACCAATGGACGACTTATTGAAAACCTATATATATATATATATATATATATATATATATATATAATATATATATATATATTCTTATACTATGAAACACAAATAACAAAGTGGATAAAGGCCATTTATTTCGTGAATACTAATCATCTCTTATACAATCATACATATTTTTCAATTGATTATGCTAGTGGTAACAAATCTGACTCGTTTTTACTGCTGTTTCTTGTTTTGACTAGTTGGTGAGTGTGTATGCGTTTGCGTTTGTGTGTATGCGTGTTTGCATGTAAAGGTCATTCTCGCGGTATTGCGAAGTGATGTCTGAGATCTTGTTATTATTGTTTTGATAGCTTGAGAATTAACCATTTGTGCGCATTGTTCACTGTTACATATACAAGTGCTATTTTTCCCAGTATAGTTGATCGTTTCACCTCGTTGCGCAAAGTTTTCACGTGGTAACAACGCCAGTGTTGATTGCAGTGTTAAACGCTCACATTGTTTGGAGACTTCTGTCATCGTATGCGCCTCTGTTATTTCCACTTCAGTTTGTTGCCAATCCGATTGTACGTTTGTTGATTCTAGTCGAGGGCCTGTTTGTTCTTGGCTGGATACTAGTAGATTGTTGTTGAATTTTGTTATTCTTGGCCAGTCGATAAGAATATCATGTTGATGAAACTTTTGAATATTAAGGTCAGGTGCTTGTTGTTTTATGTAAAGTGCTTCGTAGATGAATAATAATTTTTCGGATTTTGCTTTATGTAGAATTGTGAAATAGGTCGAATTGACAGGGTGCCCCGTTGCCAATATATGATCGGAAATAGCTGATTTTCCTGACGGTGGCAAGCCTTTGTTAATCAATTTCTGTGGCAAATGTTGCTGGATTCTGCTTATCAATTGCTTCTTCGTACGTCCGATATATGTGCTACCGCACATACATGAGAATTTATAGACTATGAATGATTTGGAGAGAAGTGGCAATTGATCTTTGGCATCCAACCTCATGATTCTCTGTGTACTGAATGTCATATTAACTTTAACACTGGGAAAGTTGTCCTTAGTTATTCTTTTCAGCCGCCGTGCAATTATTGAGGCTGGTATGTCGCCTCTAAATGGTAAGTTTAGGAAAACCTGCTTGTCGGTGTCCTCTCTAGTACGAATTTGCCGTGGTCTAATGTTGACATCAATGAACCGCTCTGGGTAGTTGTTCATTAGCAAAATATTCCTGAGGTAGCCCAGTTCTTCCTCAATCTTGTGTTCAGAGCAGATCTTCCTGATTCTGTTCGCTAGGTTGTTTACTAAGTTTCTTTTGTGGTATTTTGGCACACTAGTGTTGTAGTGAATGTATTGTCCGATGAAAGTGGATTTTCTATGTATGGCCAGTGTCAAATCTCCGTTTGCTTCTCGTTGTGAGTTTGATGTCAAGGAAGGGAAAACTGTCGTCTTTCTCTACCTCGAGAGTGAATTTGATGTCTGGATCGACTCCATTTGCTTGTTTGAGGATTTCGGAAGGGTCTGCTGCTTCTGAGATGAACAACAAGATATCATCTACATACTTTTTGTAGAGTGCGCACTGGTCAATTATACCTTTTAGGCTCGTTTTTTCCAGGTGATACATGTATACATCTGCCAGGAGGGGTGCGATGCAACTTCCCATAGCTACACCATTGATCTGACGGTAGCATATGCCTTCGAATGTAAATTGCACGTTTTTAGTACATGCTAATATGAGGTCTTTGATGTCATTGGTGTCTATAGGGAAGTCAAAAAACTCATTTTTGATGAGGTCACACAAGATCTCCGTTGTCTAACCCAGTGGTATGTTTGTAAAAGTTTCATCAACATGATATTCTTATCGACTGGCCAAGAATAACAAAATTCAACAACAATCTACTAGTATCCAGCAAAGAACAAACAGGCCCTCGACTAGAATCAACAAACGTACAATCGGATTGGCAACAAACTGAAGTGGAAATAACACAGGCGCATACGATGACAGAAGTCTCCAAACAATGTGAGCGTTTAACACTGCAATCAACACTGGCGTTGTTACCACGTGAAAACTTTGCGCAACGAGGTGAAACGATCAACTATACTGGGAAAAATAGCACTTGTATATGTAACAGTGAACAATGCGCACAAATGGTTAATTCTCAAGCTATCAAAACAATAATGACAAGATCTCAGACATCACTTCGCAATACTGCGAGAATGACCTTTACATGCAAACACGCATACACACAAACACAAACGCATACACACAAACGCAAACGCATACACACTCACCAACTAGTCAAAACAATAAACAGCAGTAAAAACGAGTCAGATTTGTTACCACTAGCATAATCAATTGAAAACCCAAAATGTATAAATATGTATGATTGTATAAGAGATGATTAGTATTCACGAAATAAATGGCCTTTATCCACTTTGTTATTTGTGTTTTCCTAATTATAATAATACTGTATAATTAAAAATGAATGGACATCATATATATATATATATATATATATATATATATATATATATATATATATATATAATGTTGCTCAATTATGATTTCTTATTCTTCCTTAGAGGATCTGGAACGTATTTCAGAGGGGCGGATAAAAAAATTAATCGACGATTTGGGAAATATTGTGTCTCGACTAGATAAAACGATACTTGATAACAGTAGATCATTCTGCATTGGGTCTAATTCCATGCTCATCGTCAGCAGTGTATTTTCCCTTATCCTTACAGCAAAAATGAACAGAATAAGACGACCTTTTTCATCCTGTTGGCCTGCTGTTGCAGTATGGAATCACTATTGGTTGTATTATTTATGGATGTCTATAGGCTACAATAAAACCCCAGGACATCCATTCCTTATAGTGATGAATGCTTTTTATTCTTAATCTTCCTGCTTTCAAATCGCCCGCCATTCACTGTTAGCAAGACCATCAGCCCAGACTATGTGTTCGTTACAGACGCCATAAAGCACCTTCATTCCTCCTACTGTAAGTGGACGCCAGAGGCTAGAATTGGTTTGTCAGTGGCTATTGGATATACTTACAATAAGTGTCAATGTCATCAACCATAACACCATTTTAGAGCTTGTAAAACACATTTGAACAAATTTCACCATTTATGTAATTAATAAACCAGTCGTCTTTATGAAGTACATAACATATATAAACATGCTGAAAATGAAAAATATGAGTTAAAATAGTTAGTCAACAGTGCAAGGAGAAAACCCAGTAATAACATTGAATTCTTAAAATGAAAGAAGAACAAAAACAAATTCTGCACATCTATCACCTGGTGTTGTGGACGATTACGTCTAGTACTACCGGTTCTTCGTGCTTCAACCATTTCCAGAGAGCAACGCTGTTCATCCATTCGCCTTGATTGTGTCTTAGCTAGCAGTGACAAAAAAAATTCAGCGTCGCCTTCCCCCTCATCTTCTCCAGCAGGTGCAGCAGAATTTCCCCCAATTCCACCATTGTAACCAGATCCGGAGGCTCTTCTAACTAAAAAAAAGTATTTATGCATAAAAATAACATGTTTTCGCTTAAATGTAGAAAATTTAATGGTTCCACACAAAATTCAGTCTTGTTTTATGATGAGTTATACGAAAAGATTTATCAGTACTTTGTGTATAGTAATTTTAAAACACGTTCCCAGTAAAGACTAGCACCAACAGAAATCGGCATCTCGAAAGATGTCCTTATAAATTACAGGCACGCTAATTCAAATTTATTCATGTAGGTAAGTTAAATATATTAATCAGTAAAATCCTAATCATTCCCGCAACGTGAACGAGTGACTAAACTAGTCATATTGCGTCGAAATTTATTAGCCGAAACAAAGACAGTCTGTCAATAGATCAATATTTAATAACTGATGCTTCGCTGTCGAATAACAATACATAATATTCATAGTTCCGAGTGGGTGAAAGATAACACAATGCCACCCATTCTAAGTTATCCTTTTTTAAGATGGCCACAACACCCAGTTGTTTAATACAATCGTTTGCACAGAAACATTATTTAACCTAAGCACTGCATCATGTAGACAAGGCAGTTCATCCAGAAGATTGGTCTCATGCGGCAGGATGGTTTAGTGGCTAGAGCAACTGAATCCGAGGCAGACGTTTCCAGGTTCGAACAATGTCCGCGTCAAATTGTGGAAAGTACGTGATGAGTTCCCCATAATGACTAAATCTGTCTGCTAGAACAATTTCCTTTTCTATATTATACAAAGCTTAGTTTATATTATTTAAATATGTATAAAATGCGACTGGGTTCTACATCAAATCGCAATCTTGATTTACATTAATGTTATCGGCGACCTCACAACCAATACTCAGGTAATTATATAAATATTCAATTCAAAACCACTTCTTCAGTTAGTGTAGCGTCTGTTCTAGAATGACATATTTGGGGTGCGTAGTTGGAACTTCAGGCCTAAAGAGATGCCATACAGGCTCCTCATAAAGGAAAGACTAACCAAGAAACAGTTAGGATAAAATTGAAAATTGTGTGTAGTGTGCGGAAGGGCGGCTCCGTGGTAAAACCCACAGATTCCTAAGAAGCCTGCTCAGGTTCGAGCCCTGTCAGCAGCAATTTCTGGACAGTACGAAAATGAGTTTCCAATGAAGACGAAGCCGGTCTACTGAATAATTTGCCTTTTCTAAAATATACAGTTCTTAGTTTATACTTATAAATGTATAAACATAATGGGACAGATGTTTATATCAAGATCGCTACCTTGATTTAATTGATTGTTATCATCGCCTACGCAACCAACGTTCATTTGAATATTTGATGAAGAGCCTTTTTAACATTATACAATGCTTAGATTATATTGATAAATGTATATACATAATGGGGCTGTTGTTTAAATCAAGATCGAAATCTTGATTTAAATAAATGTAATCACCACCAGCGCAACCAATGTTCGTTAAACTATTTACCCTATGAGTGCATTCCCTCTCCGAGTACGCAACAAAGCCCATACACCAAATTGGACGAGATCTAATTCATACAGATGTCAAATAGTAAACAAAAGCAGTTCTCTTGATGGCCCAACACAAAATAAAATTCTTTTATTCAAGCTCAAAAACATATTTCACGAGTGATGAGCTCTAAAACAAATTAATATCATAACAAGATTTAATGTATTATTTTGCAATAAGTGGATACTGGAGTGTAAAATTTGAGTGGTTTGCTGTGCGCCTTTCTCCCTCGCTGAACGAAAATAGTGGCGCTTCATCACTGTTAAAGTTTCTTCTACAGGGTAGACCAACGAGCAGAGGTCAGTCTAGCTCAATCTCAATCTTCGAGTAGGAATAAGCGATATAGTGTTTATTTTCAGCCCATAAATAAAATAAATTTCATAGATTTCCGGCCGTGGAGCATTAGAATACTACTATTGACATTCACACACATACATTCATAAATACATACGTAAAAACCGATATACAAAAATAAATTCATACATACATAAACACATGCATGCAAATATACCCAGATAAATGAATACATACATACATAGATCCAAACACATTCATACATGCATAAACACGCATATATATATATATATATATATATATATATATATATATATATACATACATACATACATGCATACATGCTACATGCGTACATACATACCTACCTAAATACACAAATAAATAAACACATACGCTGGTGTTATGCTGTGTAGTAGGAATAGTCGTAGTAACATAATCATATAAGCCGTGAGGCCAAATCCAAACAGATAAATATATTTAAACGAACATTGGTTGCGTGGGTGGTGATAACAATTATTATACCCAAGGTTGCGGTCTTGATATAAACACCTGACCCATTAATTACTTACATATGTCAGTATAAACTAAGAATTGTATAGCGTAGAAAAGGCAATTCATCCAGTAGACCGGTTTCTTCCTTATTGGGAACTCATCAAGTACTGGCCAGAATTTGCCGCGGACAGGATACGAACCTGGGCACGTCTGCTTCGGAATCTGGTGGTCTAACCACTGAGTCATCCTGCCACACACTACACTGCACACAATTTTCAGTTATATACTAACTAATGTAACTTGGTTAGTCTATTTTTTCCTTTAGGTGGAGCTCATATGGCATCCATTTAGACCCAAAGTTCCTACTAACCATCCCCAATCTGTTATTTTAGGTAAAACATTTGCCTTTATCAGCAATGAAAGTGAAACGGCCGCTAATGTCGACCTTTAACATTATTTATCAATATTTAAATCAAATTTGTGAATTACAAATAAGCATCAATCCAATTGTATCTAACTTGTCGCACAACATAGCAAAACTGCCGTCAGCCACACGTACTAACGAGTTTCGACCTTCCATGATCATCATCAGAGCACAACGATAAACTGACTTAGCGAGTATGAAACCACAATTTATATAGAATTTATTAAAGATTATATATATTTAAATCAAGTTTGGGAATTACAAATAAACATCAATCTAATTGTATCTAACATGTCTGACAACATAGCAAAACTGCCGTCAGCCCCACGTACTAACGAGTTTCGACCTTCTATGATCATCATCAGAGCACAACGACAAACCGACCAGCGAGTATGAAACCACAATTTATGTATAATTTATTAAAATTCATATATGCGGCCCTAAAAACTAGTGGTCTCGTATACATTGCACTTGACTGGAAATGTCGGATTCACAGTGACTATGCAGTCACGAACATTAATTATTCGCTACATGGATATAAGTTATTCAATTAACTAATCATTGATTGCGCGGGTGTTGGCAACAATTATTTATCAATATACATGCGCAAGTTGTCGATCAACTTACGTAGACGTTTAATACCCCCAAAAAATAATAACAATATGAAAAACCGGTAACTTACCACGGCTACCTGCGTCATCCCGAAACAGATCACTTACTGCCGATGAAGATGCATCACATGACGCAACACGATCACTTCTAGCGTCCTTGAACCTGTTCAAACCGATGTTTGCTCCATCTTTGGAAGTGGCCGTCTCTTGATCACCAACCTCGTTGCCTTCTAAGCTAACGCGATCGAAGTTGAATTTGTGGTGCTGCAAATGTAAATCGACCATACCGGGAGCATTCGCATTTGATGTGCCCAAATCCGTTTTATCAACCAAACCATCGTCAAGTACTAAGAAAACGTAAAAACAGCGGTGTTGAGCTTTGGTGTGTAGGATCATGGGATTTGAGAGTTACCAATTAAATGCAAATGGTTAGTCACATGCACACGTACAATAGGTGACCCTGTGTGTGTGTGTGTGTGTGTGTGTATGTGTGTGTTGTGTTGTTTTGGTAGACAGGGTAGATAAATTAAATAGATCGAATTTGAATACGGTTATTTGTACTGTGCAAGTGGTGACGCTGAGTAACACTCTGAAGACAGCCGTAATTTTGAAGACCTATTGTGCAACTTAACTAGGGCAGACTGGAAACCAATTTAGTCAATATTACAAATCGTGCATGCGCTACTGCTCAAACAATGCATAAATATATTATTTAGATAAGCATTAGGCATGCCAATTCTAGTAAATTGTTGATTCGCATAGAAGCGCGAGGGAGCTGAATTCAGCCTGAACAAAGGCAGGCGCACAGCACAGAAAAACATCAGCGAGTAAAACCTGAGGCTCTACTGCCGCATATCTACGAACGTCACAGGTAAAAGCACAAACACTAGAACTATCATATGTAAAAATATAAATCATTATATGTAAGCACACTGCCGTTAAATCAATAGACAAAAACATTGCTCAAATGCATGCATATATTAGACATGTCGGACGTAGTGACAAGTTAGTTCGTCTAAGATCACGTGGTCAGCCAAAGCCAGTCTAAAAAAGAGAAAACATCCGTTGACGCATGAGTTTTGCGCTTGGGTACATTTTCAAAAAATAACTCCAAAACAGCTAAGTAAATTCCTCCGCCATCTATTGACCTTTTATAGAAACTCAACCATTTGCGTATATTGCTCATCGTATGAAATCTCCAGTAAATATGACAAAAAGAAGGCAAAATCAATATGACTCCATTTATTCCAATATGCCTGAAAGGACAAACACATATGCAGCTTACCTGATTGTTTGATAACACAGTCCTCGGTAAATGTGATAACTTCTGTCAGATCATCTTGATACGTCTGTTCATAGCGTAAAAGTTCTTTTTGCAAATCAAGTTCAACATATTCAGTTGACGTAGTTGCACAGAGTTCAACTAAAAAGTGTAAAAATCATATTTATTGCTAATTAATGAAGCATATTAAAACACCTACTTTTTTGGAAATGAAAGATTACACTACTCACATGATCCATGTTTTGTCTCACGATTTAGGCCTTTTCTGTCCAAATGTTCTCTTGAGATTTTTCGATAAACATTGTCGGGTAACCGCTACGATCATAATTGAACTAATTTGTTACTAGGTGAGCAATATCTAATACATAATTGCATATATATTAGTTCTCAGCCACAAACAATATCTAACTGTTATATATTTAATGGAATGATGTCATTATTAGCGCGAAATCTGGTAACTGATATCGATCAAGGTCAGAGTGTATGGATTTACTGGGGTAACAGGTGTTCAGAAATAGTTGTAACTCTCAATTTTGGCTAAATATAGCATACATTGAAATACATTGTTTTGGTAACATGTACCGACTCGGTAACCATAGTGTTAGTACCATGTACCTTTTCGGTACTACAATGCTGGTATCGGTTACTAACACAATAGCCATAGTGTTAGTATCCTTTACAGACTCAGTATATATTATATAGTGTGAGTTAGTGTTGAAGTCACATTGTCGAAGACTTTATATGATGTTAGCTTCATTACTGTAGGTTTAAACATTCGTATAGGAGATTTTACCATCCTATTTTCCCACATTCCTCACCCAAATATATAGTGGTTAAAGGGTGTAATACCGGCTCCTACTGATGAGTCGCCAGTATGCACGAAACGAATGTGCATGAGATTATACTTTCCGTTCATGCTGTCTTTGGTTTACCTTTCTGGTCATAATTGAACTAATTCGTTACTAAGTGCGCAACACCTAATACATAATTGCATATATATTAGTACTCTGTCACAAACAGTATCTGATTGTTGTATATTCACATAGGACAATTTTACACGCGATTGACGGGTACAAATTTACGACTACAACTACAAAGATGCCTTCGTGGATCCTGCATAAACGGAAATAAAGGTCTCCCTCACGGAGGCTTCATAAGAGCCTACATACTTCTCTCATTCATGTGATTCTCAGTTAGTGAGGGTACAGCGCAAATTAAGTCACCTGTTTACATTATAGAATAACAATACAAACAAATTCTTGGCAGTTAATTGTTCATTGCACAGGTTGTGAAAAATATTAAAAGTTTGTGAAGTCAAGATAAATATCCATTAGGTGTACAGTCATTCGCTCACCATAGATAAGCCAGCAATGCTGCTAGCCTTAAGCATTTTCTGTTCATCATCGTAACAAGAATAATAATTTACCAAGAGTGATCAAACGAAAATTTAAAAAGCAAAACTAACTACGTTTAGTTAAATACAATGGGTTTTGGGGTTACTTCAAGCTCGTAAACTTGGTTTAAAGAATTGTCACCACCATCCGCGCAAACATTGATTATTTAAATTTATTATCTATATGTATATGTGGCGAAAGCTGCAAAAAGTTGCTTTTTGTGACTGCGTACAAATGTTTTCGCAGCTCGGCATTTCCAGTCAAGTACAATGTATGAGATTCTATATATATATATATATATATATATATATATATATACTATATATATATATATATATATATATATATGCAATGTGTGGTTTGATAATTCGATAGTCAGTTTTGTCTCTCGCAACTATTCTGGTCCTACTTATTCAATAGGTACGCAGTAAATGATACAAAAAAGGCTTATGATGATGATACTGACGATGAAGATGATAATGATGTTGCGGATAAGGATGAAAATGAGAACGATGAGGAATGATGATGATGATGATGATGATGATGAGGAGAGGTAGATGATGAAGATAATGATCATGATGATGGATGTTGATTATGATCCTGATAACGACGACGACGACTGATGATGATGATGATGATGATGATGAGGATGAGGTTAGAGACGATGATGAAGATAATGATCATGATGATGTGATGTTGATTATGATCCTGATAACGACGACGACGATGATGATGATGATGATGATAATGATGAGGATGAGGTTAGAAACGATGAAGATAATGATCATGATGATGTGATGTTGATTATAATCCTGATAAAGACGACGATGATGATAATGATAACGATGACGATAATGATGCTGAAGAGGAGGAGCTTCAGAATGATAATAATGAGAATGATGTTGATGATGCGGATAAGGATGATGACGATGATGCTAAAAATAAGGATGATGAGGATGAGAACGATTAAGGTGTGGATGGAGACGAAGATGATGTTGATGACGATAAATCAAAGAGCGGCCGAATAGAGCTGGTTAGCAGAGCAATTTTGCTCTTGATGAATGTCTGCTGCCACTTAGCTTTCAATGACCTAAGCAAAACCATGCTAACAAATCGATGAAAAACGATTTCCAGGCACTGGAGGTTATTATCATTCATTTACAAAGGCCTAGCGACACAAAAATTCAAAAGTAGATAAAACTTGAAGAACTATGACTCTGTGCTTGGTGAAATGCACGGGTGCTTCAAGAATAGTTGGCCTATTTCATCTGATGTAACCGAGGTACCTGGGTAGAATAATTTTTTGACATTTGGCAGCAGAGCGCCGTAGGCTTCTGTAAAAAAATAATCCAAAATGATTGTTTGAACGGCGCTTACTATCAGAATTCATCCAGAGCACAACTATAAGCTCTCTGTAGTTTGCTTTCCTATTCCAATTAGAGAAAAGCCTCGTCAGCATAGTCAAGGTAATCAAGCCAGCTCGTATAGCCAATTTCTACCTAGGGGAGTGTCCCGACGACCTCAGAAAAGCCAGCATTGACAGAATAGATGAGAAAGTTTGGAGCAATAACACAACCTTGTCCAATGTCGAAGTCAATCAATAGGACGAGCCGCACTTTGAGAAACTGGATGTGCTTATATATCCTTGGGATAACGACCGCTGCTAATATGTCGGATCTGAGTATACAAGCAAAAGAGGTTATTACGTTTCGATGCTGCTTCCAGTTAATTAGTAACATTAAGCCAGTATTGATGCTCTCCCACTGATCGACTGGCAGTGAATTCCTTGCTAAGCTTACAGTATAGAGGGCGATTTGCTCTTAGTTTGGCTGTGCAAGCCGCGTGGTGAAACGCCCTGCTGCTATCGAGGCTAGCAAACAAGTTCTCGGGTTTTAACGTCGTAAGACAAGTAGACGTTTACTCGAGCTCTACGTTCATAACGTTCCAGATGTTGTTTTTTTAGATTATCTACTTTAGTATGAGATGGCCAAACACAAACATAGACGTACATGGCAGATTTTTTTTACATATTTTCATCATTTTTGCCGTACACGAACATTCATACGCCATAAGGGCGTTCACATGGAGTGATATTTCAATCGGATTCTGGCGGTCAAAATACGGCTCTAGGATCTACGAATTGATTAAGTAGAGCTTTCGTTGTACGCTCTTAGTTCTATTATAGAGGAATACCGTAATCTGCTTACCAGAATCAGGTCGATCTCAGTACGATGATATATCATCGCCATATCTGCATTGGCAACGTCATCACGTATAAGATACTGATTGTGGCGCCAAGAAGCACGACACAAATTTGCACAAATTTATACGTTTCGTTCGTGCCTTCATATTCTGGTCATATTTGAACTAATTTATTACTAGGTGCGCAACACCTAATACGTAATTGCATATATGTTAGTTCTCCGCCACAAACAGTATCTAAATGTTATATATTTAGTTGAAGTTTATCGTGATTACCGCGAAATTTGTTAACGGATATCGATCAAGGCCCGAGTAACAGCTGTTCAGAAATAGTTGTAATTCTCAATTTGTTGAATATATACATACATATATATGATTTGGCTTTGAAGTCGCAATGTCGTAGATTCTATATGAAGTTAGCTTCATTACTGCCGGTTTACACATTCTTATAGGAGAGTATTCCGTCCTATTTTCCCACATTTGTCAACCAAAATTTAGTGGTTAAAGGTCGTAACATCGGTTCCTACCGATGAGTAGCCAGTAAGCACGAAACGAATGTGCACGTGATTATACGTTCCGTTCATGCTGTATTTGGTTTATCGTTCTGGTCATATTTGAACTAACTTGTTACTAGTTGCGCAACACCTAAAACACAATTGCATGTCATCACGTCTTGTTCCAAGATACCATTCATGGTGCTGGATAATTGAGTTCACCACGACCAGGTTAAGGCTATAAGCAAGATTGAAATCTTGGTGCCGTTGTTGCAAGTTTTTAGTCATAGTCTACATAGGCCCACATTAGCATTATATCCATCGGCAATTATTAGGATTATCGAACGCTGCCAATGACCAGAACTCAAATCTGACAACAGAACGGTTCACGATTGGCATGTACAATTTTACAACTCCCAGAACTGGATTTTCTACATGGAATTCAATACATGCATACACAAACGAGGATCTAGGTTTCCTACACAGCGGATTACAGAAGAGCCAATACCAATAGAGCAGAATTAACCAGGCGTCTTCATTGAACATCTTTTCAGGAAAATACCTTCTCGAGTTTCGCTTATTCATAAGGTCTTTGCCCTAATGCTGAATTGACCATTTATGTGAGTTATCCTGATAAATTTACTCGTAGTAACTAGGTATTCTTTCTCTCTCTCGTAAATCTCCGGAAATCTCAACAGAAACCTATCCACTCGATGCCAAAGTAGATGAACTTGTTTACGAGCGGGAGAAATGCGACAACTAGAACAATCTTAGGTTTCACATCAAAATGACTAATAATGCCAGTCTTTATACATTTAAACTACGTTTACAGACATGCATCCATCTCGTTATGTGTTTTGACAGGTTGGAAAATTGGGCTGGTGTTTATTTTAATTTAACAATTTTTGTCATTATTCACGCAATTAATTAATTTAAAATCGCTATTACAGACGCATTTACAAACCAGCATTACCTTACACAATTGCGTATTGACTGACTCTTATGTTTGTATCATTTGCTACTTTCATAAATGACAACCTCTCTTTCTCTCTCCCACAAACACACACACACACAAGAGAATATGCAATCAATCTAATAATCGTTATCACTGCCCGCGCAACCAACGTTCGTTTAGTTAAATCAAGTTTCCGGACTTTAAATAAACATTAATCCCACTCTGTTTGTCATGCGACTGGTTAATAATTGGAACAAATTGATTAAACTAAATAAATTGAATAATTCCATAATGGCATATGATGCCACGCAGGACTGATCGAGCTCCGAAGATAGAATAATTTATCACGCAACAGACCGAAGAGAAGAAATGGTCATAAATAAATATGAACAGGAGCAAAAGCAAAATTTAAAAACGTAAAGCAAGACATTGTCACAAAACATCGCTTTTTCTATAAAGGTCATATCAAAGCTGCGATGTCATATCATTTGCATTTAGAACAGGAGACCTGACACAAGTCCTCAACCTCAAAGCTGTTGATACTATACTAACCTTTATTTTTCTTCAGTTGTTCCGCTTTGTTAACTTCTTCTTCGGCATGCTGATCAGCAACCCCACTCTGAGGCACATTACCACTAATTCTTGAGTGTTGTGGTAAGAGCGCGTCCAGATCCCGAATTAACTGATCAGCAACCAGACAACTGTTCATATCACCCAACTAAAGACACGCGCGGAAACAAATTGAAAACAATATCAACAAAATGAATGATAATAACACAAACGGCATTAATATAAGAATAAACAAATTTTCTAACTATCCGGGGCCTAAAATCATTCTAAAAAGCACTCCATTGCAAGTCATCAAGATTTTCGATAACTTAGGATCTCTTTTGACACACAGGAGAGTTGCTTCTGCGGAGATTTAAATACCTATTTGCCTTTCTACAGCGGCCTTTGGCAAACTATGCCATCAACACTGAAATTGTCAGTCTAATTTCCCTTAGCACAAAGTCTAAAGTCTTGAAATAAAGAATATGGTAAATTCTTTATTCTGCATAGAATACAGAGACAACCTATGCTGTGGCCACCAACGCCTGACCAGTTTTTTTAAACCGACAAAATTTGCTCGGTTTGGTTCATTTCGTTGCCGGCTGAACGTCTTGACGCTCGTCAATGTAGCATCACCATCAAACCTAGCTTCTGAACATCAATCGTGTTGATTGTAGCACCGTTTGAGAAGGTCAAATTCGCGTCCTGCTCAACACGCCACTGAAGCAACTCCGGTGGACGCCCGAATATTTTGGCCGGATACCATTACTCTTACTATCGATCGCTTAATCTCGCAGCACCATTTTCGCACTATTAGAAACATTTCAATGGGCGAAAAGCTGTTTGCCTAGAAACAAATATGTTAAAGTGGAGAGGCCTGGCTAATTCTGCCCTGTTAGTGTGTGCTTCTCGGGAGTCCAACATGCAGGGAATGTAGATCTCCATTTATGTATTCATGTAATGGAGGATTAAAGAAAAGGATACATTTATTTATGTGGTGTGATGTTTCTATTCATATTTTTTTTTACTGCGGCTGACTCCTTTTGGAGGATAAGCCGGCTCCACATTTCATGGAGTTTCTTGGGAATTTGGTACAAGTGGTGTCCCCTCACCACTCGGCTTTTTGATCGAGGACGCACCTCTAGCCTTTGCACATCCAAGCGCAGTCTGCAAGGCAGCAGTAAGTTGCATGGTTGCCGGTGGCTGTTGAGAGCTCATTCGCCATTCGGAAGTACGGGATACTGTCCAGGAGTCCATGTAATCCTGTGGCTGTTGAACCCTTTTGTGGCGGGGAACATACGCCGAGTCATGGTGCCGTCGTCGGGCTCATGTGGTATTTTATAGGAGATCCGATTGCCGGTCGGAGATCCACCACGCCCTGGTGACACCACCGCCATAGCCTCGTTAGCCCATGTACGATCGGCCATCGAAACATGGTTGACACCGTCGTACCACGTTGAGGAGGGGATGGACAAAGAAGGCCTTGAAATTTCAGCATGATCAAATGGTGTAATTTCATTGGCCCATTGATCTCAAAATAATGTAATAACTAAATAGTTGGTTTAGTACATATTGTTGACTATTACTAATGAGTAGCCGGTAAGCATGAAAGACACGTGTCAATGCGATTGGCTTATCTGCTCATGCGTCTACTGGCCTCGTACGAGCTGGCTTGTCACTAGACGCGCCATGCCTAGTCATTAATAGCATGAACGTCATGATAATGTTTTAAAAACTTTCAGTTAAAATTATTTTTTCATATGGCGAAAGAAAATAACCGATTACTGGAAGTGTCCTGTAAAAACTTGAATCGGGAATTTTTAACTTTATATGAACACAAATGCACTAACCGATGCTTTGAATAAAACTATGCAGATAAAAAAACAAACATTGATCGCGCGGGTGGTGGCGACATTTCTTCAAATCAAGTTTTAGAGTTTGATAAAAGCACCAATCCCATTGTATTTAGCCAGTGCATAAACATAGCAAAACTACTATCAAGTACACGTACTGACGCGTTTCGACCTTCTATGATCATCGTCAAAGCACGACGATAAACTGACTGGCGTGGATTAAACCGCAACGCACATATAAGGAAAGCAAAATTATACATGCGAAACTCGTCTCTAATAATCTCACATTTATGATATTGGCGTGGAAATGTCGGTTGCACAAAATCTATGCAGCCACGAACAGTAACTAAATGCAGTTTTCGCAACATATATACAGGTGATAAAATGGTTAAGTATAATGGGTTCAATGACTCCTACCAATTAAACAAATCAAACAGCGCAGATGAATGTAGCTTATGCTCATCATCATCATCATCAACAACAGCTTTAAAAGCATTAAATTAACATAGTATATTACTAATTCATCGCTGCAGATAAATGAAATTCATGGTTATGCGTGGACTATAAATGAACACAAGGTCGTCCATTCCGAGTGGAGAATTGAGAAAGCGGTTGTCCAAACTCTGTTCACTGGCCTGCGAGGTATGAGAAACTTTAACAGCACTGAATCGTCCTCAATATAGCCGAATGAATCTCAAGTGTACCAGTGAAAGCATGCGCCGAATTAAGGAAAGAAGACAAGAACAAAAAACTGCATATATAGGTATGAACAAGTTACTAGATTTAATGTTGCACGTCATTCTGTGGAGAATTTGCACACAATTAACTTGGATGCTTTCATATGCATAGCGATATGCAGTCTTTTGCAGAATAAGGTTAATTATGAAATCTATTTAAATTACTTAACAAAATAAACTACCATATTCGAAAACACACGATGCCAGAGTGCACAAGCCCTGGCCTTCGGTGTGTCGTTCAACTTTGCGTAGCAGTTAGCCAGTGCCCAACAAGCTCGGGCTTCACGCATCACATCACCGATACGTCGGGCGAACGCCCAATGCCTAAGATGATAGTACAGGGCCGCCGAATACTCTTGTAGTAGGCAAAATGTGTTGCCTAAACAGAAGCAGGTCTGCGCCTGCACAGTCACATCACCTAGCTGCCTGGCCAAACGAAGTGCAGCTCTGTTGCAAATTAAAAAAAAACATTGCGCTTTTATCAAATTGGGATTAAACAACAGTCAAATTCTTCAAGCATTCGAAAACAAGAAGGTAAGAACGAAGTGCCACACAGGTGGAAATATACGATTTGTGAACCGATTACTACGGTTGGATTAGTTTATGGTGTTAAATGCTGAGCGCCAAGGGTCATTGATCAAGAGCAAAATGTACAACCACACCTATAGTATCTGACCACTATTCTACATCAAACCTCAGATTCGTCTAGTTAAGAAACGCTTATTTTGATCACTGAGGTTGAGCGTCATGCCAGTTGCACATCCTGATCACTATTTGATAGGTAAAACGACGAGGCTTGTTGAAATCCCACGAAAGGAAGGCCGGCGAACTCAAGGTCGGCCACAATTATTCAGGAAGTCGATAACTTGATCACACCACACTGTTTCATAACTAGGATAGAGATCCGAAGATATCATAAAATGTATGTCGGTATGCTTCTGCCTCTTTGCCCCCATTCACTCTCCCTTTTTCCCATCCTATCTAGACCAATCTCTCCTTCTCTTTCTCCTCCAACTCTCCTCTCTATTACTCTCTCTACATTTCGCTTTATTGCTCTCTAAGTTTGCACATGTACAAATAAATAAACACTGAAACTATGGAAACCGTATTTTCCATAGAATAATCCAGGAGAGCTAGAGACAAGAGGAACAGATAAGCGAGGCGTCTTCGCGAGATGCCTACGAGGCAGAGCATCGTAGAGTGCAAAAAGCAAGAAATCAGCTTCGCGTGTAAAAATGTGGCGTCGCCACGCACATTTCCCCTGGTTTCCCATCAAATGTGCACGTAAACATTTTATGCTATAAAAATTGAATTTGGCAAGAACTTTAATGACCCAAAAGTTGATATTTTACTTGTACGGTTGCCTCTCTCTCACCAGTACCGCCATCCACATCACCATAAGCATAAACAATGTTACATCAGAATAGCAAACGAACGCTTTAGTACGAAGTAAATTTGAAAACAAATTTCCTCGTAGTTATTTTCTACAATGTCATTATTCAATAAACTTCACCTAGATTCAAACGTTTGATATCTTTGCCAGTAAGTTGAAAACAATCCTGAATTTCAATTAAACTCCGTTAATCTATACCGTTCCAATTCAAAATTTCATAGATAATCCACCACCCAGGGCTTACAAGCATTACAAACAGGTAGTTAAATACGCAATTACTTAAAAACAGTCTAAAAATGGAATGCGCACCGAGGAACGCTTAACATGGACTACCAAAAGACAACGCCTTGAAAGTAGTGCTCACTTGTAATGCTCCAAGGCGGTTTTAAAATCGGCCAGAAAAACATAAGTATTTGCCAATGTGCTATGCGCTCTCCTTTCAGCCGTCACGTCACCAAATTCTTTTGCAATGGCCAAACGCTGGAAATGAAAATGAACAAAACAAAAAAGAGCAAATGACTCAAAATCTAACACGATTTGTCTTCCCCATAGTAAAAAGGCTAAAAAATGATAAATTTACAGCCCAATCGCGCATACCTCCACAGAGATTCGGAATGGTCAAATGGATGTCCGATAGGTAAAGCATGATCCACAGTAATTAAAATTTGGAATGAGATACCATAAGTATCTAATAAGGAAAAAACTAGTGTAATAGATGAATTTCATTAGCTATATTATGTGATGTTTAGTTTATGCTGACAATAATATATATAGGGTATCTCAGCCCAACTTTCAATTACTGACAATATACATATATATATATATATATATATATATATAACATAATTTTCATTTCATATCACCTACTGCTGTTTAGACAAGCGATGCTTTAAGTGTATCCTCATTGATATCGCTTTCGACAAAAGGTTCCAACGAGCCATCTTCGATCATTCACAACAGGGCAAGCAACATATCACATTGGGAAGTGATATTGAATTAAATTAATGCGTCAGGACTGATTTTATCAGTGCAAACAAAACATTGTACATGAAGGAAAATGTAATTTTCTACGAGGAAATTCTGGATACTATTGATTAGTGCACAATAAAGTCTAAATCGGTCTATGAGATAAAATGCATTTGCTTTTTCATTAAATGCTTAGTTTATACCGACAGCGTATATATAATAAAATTCAGTCAATTTGCTTTAATCTAGCACATATATCTAACAGGCATTCTCTAGCTAGGTTTTCAACATCCCAAAGATGTGATAGAACCGCATTTCCATTGGTTAGTATGAACGATGATGACACCTTCGGAAGAAAGGGCGAATACAAACCCAGCCCGATCGAAGACAAAAAGGAAATGGAAATTGTGATCAATCGGATCTTTGTGAAACTGTTAGTGCAAAGCCAAAATCCGCGTACGCAAAACGCGGCAGTGGAAGAAAAACTGAAAATTAGACTAGATGCTTCTCTCACAATCAAATGGAGACCGAGGATGTGTATAAATGAAAGCTTTTAAAGTGTAGCTGATTCTTCCCGAAATTAAACTGCTATTATCCACTTTTTTATCAAATGCTTTCTCTTAGCAATAAAAAATCTACTGCGTAATATTCGAAGGCAATGGACATTACATGTATATTTATACATATATATGTACACATATATCTATGTACACATATATTCCGTTTATAATTTAACCACTTTTTTCCTTTATACGTATATGAGCGATTAGGGATGGCTAGTTTGGGTCAAAAGTGATATTACATAAGCTCCACCAGAATAAAAGGATACTCAAATGCCTAACTTATCTTATAATTGAAAATTGCATTCAATGTGCGTCAGAAAAAACGCTGTGAATAGAACTCGAGAATCGAAAAGTAATGAGTCCTGTTTCGAACTCCACCTACAAGTTTTGGACAGCGTTTAACCTGTTTTACAGTAAGAACGAAACCGGTCGACTGGATAAATTGCCTTTGCTAGCTCGAGCAATGATTAGTTTAAACTTTAAAAATATAGAATAAAAATCCGACCAATAAACCTCAATTGAATCTAACTTCGCCGAAGTGTCTGTTCGAAAGTGATAGATTGTGGGTGGCTATTTGGAACTTAAGCTTAAAAGTAAAGTCAAATAGGCTCCACCAAAATGAATGGTTTCCCAAAAACCTAAGTGTGGGTAAAGCTAAAATATAATATTCAAAGTTTTGGCTTTCCAACAAATCGCTTCACAATTTTAAATAAGGCTTTGTGTGTGAGAATGCATCCTTATTTGGATTATACCGAAAAATGTATGTACAGAATGGGTCAGGTTTTTATATTAAAATAGCAACTTTGATTAAAATAATTTTTATCAAAGGCCGGGCAACCGATGTTCGTTTAGCTTAATATTTTGTTCGTTCACTGACAGAGCCATGAGACTTTCCAAGCTCCATGTAAAACAGTTTAGTCACGTTTCGTGTTTATGTACATTGTGGATTGATATATATATATATATATATATATATATATATATATATATATATATTTGTGTACCGTTTGTGTGGACTTTATTTTCTGTTTGAACCAAATTCATTCGTGTTCTATTTCTCCAGTAAATCAGTTGATAAGATGGAGTTAAATACCAACTATAACATTTTAAATGTAAAAAACTTATAGCGGTTAATAATTGTTTATTTATATTTGAAGAATAAGATTCCTACAATCGTTGACGTTAAATTCGATAAAAAAGCATAAAAACAAGCAAGCACCGATAAGAGCATGCATATAAAAAACCAACATCCATGCAGACATACAGACACACATACAAACAAACTGACTAGCAATCGAGCCCGGAATGTTTGAATTTCCTAAAGAAACCGGTTTTCAGGATTGGTAGTAATTGTCAATTTTGATTATTCAAGATCATTGTCGGTTTTGTTAACAGGCTCGATATCTCAAAAACAATCGTGCTGCTACTCTTTGTATGCTCGGTATATATTATATATAGTGAGTTGGCTTTGATGTTCTTTTTCGAAGACTTCACAAGAATTAAACTCCGTTACCGCTTGTATACACGGTCTAAAAGCAGATTGTACCGTCCATCTGACCCAAATTTCTTAATCAAATATATAGGGTGTTTAAGATGTAGTACCGGCTCCTACTGATAATTTGCCAGTTAGCACGATACTCATGTGTACATGAGATTATACCTTCCATTCATGCTGATTTTTTTTATACTCTTCTGATCATATTTGAACTAATTTTTTACTCGGCACGCAATACCTAATACACAAAATATAAACAATACACAATACCTGCACAATTATTTCAATCAGCCGCTCAAGAGGGCAACATAGATGCGTTTTCGCCTTTTATAGCCGTCGTCGTTAATCATTTCAATGTCGTATTCTAGTGAGACTATTAAACGCGTTAATTTTGCTGTGTTTTGTGAAAGATCAAAACTGGACTGTTATATATATCTTAAATTCGTTGATTATTCCGACAATGTTAAATCCCATCTTCGTTAACAATTATGTCAAACCTAAAGATGGGACAGGAAATTATTTCCAAAAATTTTGAAAAATGATTGGTTCTCAAAAAATTTCAGAAAAACTAATTGTGAAAGGCTTCAAAGTGCCGGGACAATTGAGAACTCACCAATTATTGGTCAACACAACCCGTGAACCTGAAAATTTAAAGGAAACAACATTTAACCGACCTACGAGTGCTATCAATTACCTAGCAACAGCAAGTGAGTTTTCAAATTCAACGTAGACAGCACTGCGCAAAGGAGTCGAATAGCTGTTAAATACTGTTCTTTTGCGAAGAACTAATATATATGCAAGTATGTATTAGGTGTTACGAACCTAGTAACAAGTTAGTTCAGTTGTGACCAGAAGGATAAACCAAAGACAGCATGAACAGAAAGTATAATCTCATGCACATTCGTTTCGTGCTTACCGGCGACTCATCAGTAGGAGCCGCTATTACGCCCTTTAACCACTATATATTTGGTCGAAAAATTCGGGATAATAGGACAGTACAATCTCCCTACTTACTGGCGACTCATCAGTAGGGAGCCGGTATTGCCCTTTAACAACTATATATTTGGTCGAAGAATGTGGGATAATAGGACGGTATAATCTCCTACTTACTGTCGACTCATCAGTAGGAGCCGGTATTACGCCCTTTAACCACTATATATATATATATATATATATATATATATATATATATATATATATATATATATATATAACTGATATAATACAGTGGAATTGGCGTTACTTCAAGCTCGCAGATTTGAATTTTAAATTTTACCAAACACGCAATCAATGTTTGTTTCATTGTATAACTTATTATTAAATACATCCAAATAATATACATGCATACATACATACATACATACATACATACATATATCATACATGCATACATACATACATACATACATACATACATACATACATACATACATACATACATACATACATACATACATACATACATACATACATACATACATACATACATACATACATACATACATACATACATACATACATACATACATACATACATACATACATACATACATACATACATACATACATACATACATACATACATACATAAATACATACATACATACATACATGCATACACATACATACATACATACATACATACATACATACATACATACATACATACATACATACATCATACATACATACATACATACATACATACATACATACATACATACATACATACATACATACATACATACATACATACATACATACATACATACATACATACATACATACATACATACATACATACATACATACATACATACATACATACATACATACATACATACATACATACATACATACATACATACATACATACATACATACATACATATACATACATACATACATACATACATACATACATACATACATACATACACGCATACATACATACATACATACCTACATTCAAAAATATACAGGCATGCATAGATATATAAAATAGAGGTGCTAAATTTGCTATTTTATTCAGCTTGGCAAACAAATTTAATTATTACTTATCTGAAATATGTAAACTTCATTTTAATAATAAAGTTTAATTGTCAATTAAATCAAGGTTGAGTTAAGCATTTAGTAATAAATTTCGTTTATCATACTGACACATATTGAGCTAAATACATTATGCAACCGACGTTATTTTAAATCACTATAAAAATATTTAAAAAATTAAAAAGTACCTTTGTGTAATAGTTTGCCGCCTCGCGAAAGTTGCCTAAAAGATAGTGGGTATTTCCCAAACATGCGTGGACACGCCCCTCAGCAGGACCGTCACCCAGCTCGCGTACAATTGCCAAGTTTTGCCTGCAAAAATAAAAAATCAGCTTCTCCGTTAGGCGACATCATGATTACTAGCAAGGTAATGAAACCTTAAAAAGAAATTGCTAAAAGAAAATGCGATCTTCGGCTACAATTGTAGATTTCCAGAGCAATGATCTTCTTAACTTTCTTGTTCTACTTGGGCTGAGTTAACTGCGAGGTTTAGCCATGTTAGACAAATAAATGAGGCTCCGTCAACTCTTCTAGCTCCATCACGTCTTACGCATGTTATTAATTCGATTGATCAGTAGATCTTAATTCACGCAGCCAGCGTCGGTTTAGCGTAAGAACGGGTGGACTCAGGTGTGGGGTCCGCGCGTCTGCCAGAATGGGGTCCAAGTGCCCACCATATTTCTTGGTTTAAAACCCCGTGTTATATTGAATTGAATCGAGAATATCTGTGATCTTGTCGGAAATTTCTCATAAAATCATGTTCTTTACTCGTTATTCTTAGATGGGCAGAAATAATTGCGATATCTGACTCTGCTTATCAGACGATGCGATGAGAACCACAAGGAAGCTGCATTGTCGATGTCTCCTTTCCTTAAAGTTGACATTGCCTATATTGTGTTGTATAAAAAGTTGGTTGTCTTGTCTCTGCGAGTGACCTAGGTAAGTATCTCTATCTGAACTACATCCCTCTCTTCATAAATCACTTTACTTCAACAATTTTAAATTTGAAGATTCTTTTCGACTTTTTTACTTTGTTTTGTATTTCTCATGGTTATGTAGCAGTGAAGCATCAGCTAATAATATATTTTTAATTTCTGTGTTGGAAAGTGATGATTGTACTCTGAGCTGTAACGTTGCAGATATAAAAACAAACAACAGTTCAAATATAACTGGACGGAAAAACCAACGACAACATGGACGGAACGTACAATCTCGTGCACATTCGTTCCGTGCCTACTGGCGACTAATTTGTAAGAATCGGTATTATGCCTTTTACCCACTATATATTTGAATGAGGAATGTGGGCAAATAAGACGGTAAAATTAGTTCAGTTGTGACCAGAGGGATAAGACAGAGACAGCATGAACGGAAAGTATAATCTCATGCACATTCGTTTCGTGCTTACGGGCGACTCATCAGTAGGAGCCGGTATTACGCCCTTTAACCACTATATATTTGCGTGAAGAATGTGGGATAATAGGACGGTACAATCTCCTATTATCCAACATTCTTCAATAAAATATATAGTTTTTAAAGGACGTTATACCGGCTCCTATCGATGAGTCGCCAGTAAGCACAAAACGAATGTGCATGAGATTATACTTTCTGTACATGCTGTCTTTGGTTTATCCTTCTGGTCACAACTGAACTAATTTGTTACTAGGTTCGCAACACCGAATACATAATTGCATATATATTAGTTCTACGCAAAAAAACAGTATTTAAGACGGTACACTCTTCCGTTCATTCTTTCTTTGGTTTATCCTTCTGATCATATTTTCCCACATTCCTCACCAAAATATATAACAGGTAAATGGCATAATATCGGCTCCAACTGATGAGTCGCCAGTGAGCATTAAACGAATGTGCACAAGATTTCACGTTCCATTCATGCTGTATTTGTTTTATCCTTCAGTTCATATTTGAACTAATTTTTTACTAGGTGCGCAACACGTAATTCCCGACTTCATATATATTAGTTCTCCGTCACATACAATATCAAACAACTACGAATTCAATAAAAGTTAAAGTTAAAATAAAAGCTATTCGAAGCTAAGAGTCCTATAAGTTTTGATGTTAGCTTTTAAAAGATTTGTATATTTTTCATGATCACACATTAAAGATGTCTATAATTATAGGTAAGTTATATTTCTGTCGCATAATTTTCTTATGTTGTCAAAGTAAAATGAAAATATTTCAAATGAAAAAATTAACATTGAATTAAAATACGGAAAGATAGAAAAGGGTTCAAATATAGCATCAAAATATCATCATAACATAACCTAAGTCAATTTAAGGATCCACGTCCGTAAATGTTTTTATGCAAACAAGTTCAGTCACGATTTGCTTATATATAAAGCTTTACAGACTGCAAAATTTTGCCAGCTTTTTGTATTTAGTGCAGTAAAGGAGTAATTGACGGTAGTTTTGCTATATTGTTCGATTACTGATTAAATACAATGGGATTGGTGTTTACTTCAAGCTCGCAAACTTGAGTTAAGAATTGTCACCACCACCCGCGCAATCATTGATTGTTTCATTATATTGCCTATATATGTGACGAAAGCTGTACAATGTATGTTCCTGACTGCATAAAAATTTTTCAGCCAACATTTCTAGCTAAGTACAATTTATGCGAGAATCCAAGTGAGCGTCGCATATCTAATTTTCCTCTTCATATACATTCATTGCAGTTTGATCCTCGCTAGTCACTTTGCCTTCATACACTGATGATGATCATGGAAGGTCGAAACGTGTCAGTACATGTGACTGGCGGTAGTTCTGCTACATTGTTCGACGTCTGGTTAAATACAATGGGATTGGTTTTTACTTTAAGTTCGCATAGTTGGTTTAAATAATTGTTACCACCACCTGCGCGATCAATGATTGTTTAAGCACGAGACGCATTTGTGCGTGAGATTATACCGTTTGCTCACGAAAACGTTGGTGTATCCATCTTGTCCTATCAGAGATAATTTGTAACTAGGTGCGAAATATCTTATACTTAATCGCGTGTCCATTAGTTCTAAACTATCAAAAATATTAAAAAAATATTATACATTTTGGGCATGTTTGAAACACGAATAACATTCTGCGCAACTTAGACCCAGTATTTGCCATTCAATTTTAGACACACATTTAGGTTGCGATTTTCGTGCTGTTCAGTAATTACCCAACTAAACAATTTTATTATATGATAATTACATTAAAGACATTTTTCTTTAATTGGTCATATAAAATACAACGTTTGGCTGTAATTACTTCGCCAGGTGACACACTTCCACTTCCTTTGTGACAAGAGAAAGTGGCTCCTTTGAATTTGACGCGGAAATGGTTTTCCACACTGACTGGTATTTGTAATTTGATCTTGTCTCCTAATCACCTGGCTCCTCAAGCTAGTCATTAGAAATTAAATCGATTTTCTCCGTTTATTCACAATTAAAACCGGGCGAAAATGTGCTTTTACAGGTAACACATAAATATTGGTTTAAATCTATTTTTATGTGGAGGTGAATCATTAGTATATTTTTTCAGCTGAGGTTTTTCTTTTTATATTGTACTACTTAAATATATTCTAGCCTAGTAGTTTTCGATGGATTTCATGTCATGAACCCGTGTTACTATATATTAAAATTGTATTGATTTCTGATGAACAGTTCGGCTGAAATTACCAAAATTATTTCACACAAAACGCACACCGGAAACGCGCAGGAAAATGACGTTCAAGTCCAGGCAAAATCCTTCCACATTAAAAAGCTGTACTGGAATAATCGTTTAATACAGTTAACACAGTCTGAAAGAACAGCCGTTAATTTGTACCTTAAATACAATTTATCAACAGTTTGCGAACCGAAGATAAAGACCGATCACAATTTAACCCACCTTAAAACATTTCAAAATCCAAACCATTCGCATATATTGGCGCGCTTCGGCCCACACTGATCACATTTATATATATATAAACAGAGGCGAGAAATCTGAAGACCTAGTTAATATCTGGTGTTAATCACAAACTATATAAAACAGTTTATATGCACGAAACCGTATACGCATTATTTTGAAAAAGTAACGAGTGTAAACTTTTTAATTGATGACAAATATACAGGCATAGATTTCAGTCATAATTCGACAAATGAGAGCCAAGAACGGCGGAAAGTTTAATTTCAATGGCAAAAAATAAAATAATAAGTTGCAGCTTCGATTAAAGTCGCGAGAGCTCCAGAAAAAGGTCCCGATATACTTACACGCATGTCTTGTACAACGCAAAGTACCACTTCTTAGTAATACATGTGCAATAAACAAGACATTCCAAAAGGATTTGGAAGGAGAAATCGTCCCCACACCTGTGGAAGTACACCGTTGTATTTCCCACGCTCAAAAATATGTGATTAGCATAACAGCCAAATATTGTTGGATTCAGTACTAATGTCGTCATAAAAATTCGTAAAGCATGAAAGAAGCTATGTGTAAACAAGATTTGTGAACAAATTTCATGCTTCCAATAAATTCTAGAGTTGCACCGTACGCACTAGTTCTGGTTCAGTCGCGCACAAGATTTTATTGCAAGGCAAACTAAATTATGGCGTCTCGGTTGCAACCGCTCACTACTTGAAACCTTTTGAGATGCCTCGTTTCGTTAATAAAGGTCTTTTTAAACATACAGCGAGTCGCCCAAAATGCTAGGCAAAAACGCATCAATGTTTCCTCGTTTCAAAATTAATGGCCTACGCAGTCTTCGCCGAGGTCTCCGCAACACCCAGAGATTGGATCAATGGAGATGGCCGTCTTGCTGAAGTTTGAAAAACGGCAAACTTAGTTCTTTTTTGATAATGGTCAGCAACCTCGCAACAGCCCACCATTGAATTAAATTTAAAAGTTGAATGTACCAAATGGTACAAACAATAATTGTTCACAAAAACTCCGATATTGTGTGGACGTCATGCTAGTCAAATTCAATGTGTTATGCTACTAGGGAGAATCATCACAGTTTAACTTTTCCACCGGTTTCCTACATCAATATTAGCTTAATTTTCTACACTCAATATTCAACTGTCAGCTGATGAGAAATACAGGGTAATTTTGCTTTTAATTGATAAACAATGACTGACAAAAGCTATCAGAATGATTGTGTCAGTAAGCTGAGCTTTAAAAACATTCCGCAACAAACAGGATGCCACTCCCAGGTAGAAAACACAACAACACAACAACACCTCAGCAGTTAGGAACTACTGTAAAACTACGAAAATATAGTCATGTGTGGGCTACAAAAGAACGCAAAATATTTTAGGATTAGACAACTCACTCGTAGTACTTTATGGCCTCTAATTGAGCTTCTCTCGCCTCGGCTGGTTTATTTGTCATACTTAATGCTGAAGCATTAGCACTCATTAAGCCGCCAGCGTCAGATCCATTTCCTTTTACACTTCTCGCAATATTTCTAGCATCATCATCATCATCATCACCATCATCATCACCACCATCATCATCATCATCATTATCACGACGAATATCGGCGTTGTAACTTGTTCGTCGATTAACACCAACAGAAGTAGCATCAGTCAGCGATCTTCTCTCGACACCCTCTGACACCTTAGTCACTCGTTCCTTGCCGGGGGAAAGTTGAACAGGAGACACAGACCTATTTTCGGTAGACACAGCCGTTTCTTGAAAATCTTTCCGCACATGCGAAAGTGGCTCGTTGCTGACTTTGCATTCAATTGAATCCAACTTTTCAGCTGGCAACTTTTCTACGTCCTGTGAGCTAGTACTGATATTCACAGCTGCCACCGCATTATTGTTATCAATGCTACAATGTTTAGTGTGACCGCGACTATGTGCCGAAAAGCTATCTAAACGCGATTGACAACTTGCCCCACGAACAAGTTTGTCACTGCTCTTTGATGACAAGGATGAATTCCTGTTTGAATTTCCAACTTCTTCAGGAAAAGCACGGAATATTACACAGAAAGTAAAGAAATATGTTCAACAAAAAATAAACTCGTGCCCCACTTTCGCAGTCATAAATGCCGCTGGTACTAAAGATATCAATGATTAAAGTCAGTCTCTAGGGTAACAGGCAAGAAATGTGCAACTTAAACGAACATTGTTTGTGCAGGCTGTGATAAAAATTAGTTAAATCAAGGTTACATTTTTCATAGAAACACCTGTGCCATTATGTACATACCTTTGCCAGGTTATATCATTTGAATTTTCGCGGGGTGCCAGCTTCATATGCACTGCAATGCACTAACTGTTTCACAAATGTCCGAATGATCACAACTTCCATGTATGTATCTGTTTTGTCTTCGATCGGGCTGAGCGCGTAGTCGTCATTTTCATTCGAAGGCTTCATTGTCGTTCATACTGACCATTAGAAATTCGTTTCTATCAAATCTTTGTCAACGGAAACGTTTCGATGCCTACTATCCAGCGCCATCATACACATCACAATACTCAAAATAGTAGATTTAAGCAAATGTGGTAACCTCGTTCCGAAACAGTTCCATTTATATTTTATTTTTTGTGACTCACCAATAGTTTTAAACAAAGTATTTGTCACAGTAATGAAACTCAATATATACATAGGCCTACCGCACATAAAAAACCCTCACTCAACGACTTTATATATATATATATATATATATATATATATATATATATATATATATATATATATATATAATATCGTAACACTCTTTTTTATACATAAAAAAGACAATTGCTAGGCTGTTAGCCAAGAATATATTCTATTATTATTATTCATTTATTACGTCATTCAAGCATTATATAAATATATAATATATTCATAAATATGTATAAAAACATATATATATATATATATATATATATATATATATATATATATATATATATATATAACCAACAGTTTGAGTCAAATATCGCTAATACTATATATGCATAATTAATTCTTTTTCTCTTTGTCTGATAATTTAAACAATTTATTTATTTATTATTACAATATTTATACTACCTGAAATAAATATATAATATTTTTCGCCTATATATATAGATATATATACCATATATGCTAATATATATAAACAGGTTAATGTGTGAAAAGGACCATATCTATTAATGCATATATATGTATTTAGAATAATTATGTAAGGGGATACCTATCTATCTATATATACGTCTATCCCCCACATTTTAAGTTCCTCTATAAAAGACACTTACTTGCTGTGAACCATGAATATTTCCTCTAAGACCATTTATTATTTATTTATTACGTTATTCAAAATATAATATCAAAACAGTTTTAAGACAATCGCTTTCTATAGGTAATAAAATACCTAACCAAAAAGAAAAAGTGGAACCCCTCGAGACATCAGGAGGATATGTTATACCTTGTGCGGATTGCAAGCTCAGGTATATAGGCGAAGCCATGCGCCCGATAAAGTTTCGTAGAGGGAAACACAAAACGGGCTGAAAATATGGACACATTCATAGATCAGATCTAGCTAGACATTCGAAGGAAAAGGTGTATTAAATAGACTGTGATGGATGCAAACGCATCGCGTTATGCAACCGCAACAGATTAACTAGACTAATTAGATAGTCGATTGAAATAAAATCAGGGAAGTATGTAATGAATGTAACATCGGTAGAAAAATCATTAGGCCCAATATTTAATGAAGCATTTTCTATGGTCAGAAAACGGGAGGCTGCGGAACTTAAATTAAGTGCGACCTAAGTAAGAAACCCCGCTTATAGACAACTGACTGCGAATGACCTAAAACGTTATAAATTCCTATATCCTTATCTTTCTCAAAACATTTTTTCAGAAGATGGTATACATATTTATCAATGGTTAGGAGATAGGACATTATATATATTTTGGATTCGAGACATTTGCCTAAGACTGTTGCTTACATTCATATATAGATTTTTATACATATTTATATGTATTTTATATATTTATATAAGGTGTGAATAACGTAATACATGAGTAATAAGTGTTTTTAGAGAAAATGTTTATGGTTCACAGCAAGCGTCTCTTACAGAGGAACTTAAAATGTTGAAGATAGACGTATATATAGATAGAAAGGTCTATCCATATATGTTTATTCTATATACACATATATGCATTAACAGATATGGTACATATACACACATTAACCTGTTTATATATATTAACACATATGATATTAACATATATATATAGCTAACATAACGAAGTTAGGAGATTGGTTACGACAAATGTACAGTGGGATTGGATGAACGAATATATATATATATATATATATATATATATATATATATATATATATATATATATATATATATATATATATTCATTGTACCCCTTTCCTGTGTCGAAAAACAAAAAGAAATTTTATCAGATATAAGAAAATTTCTTTTCTTTTCGCACGGTCTTCTCAAATATCTACTAATGAACATATCTTTATATATAAAATGGAAGGCAAAACAAGATAGAAGAGTATGTGAACAGAGTGTGAAAAATAGAAGACCAATCAAATTGCGTGCGTCACATCCATAGTTCAAGCTCAATGCTTGTACGTGCTTCTTCTGCTTGCATAAATCCGGCAGCAATTTGTTTATCCATAAGGCTTCGTATGTGGCTAGCTCCCTTTTGTTTTTGCATTTAGTAATTACTTTGAATGCTACGTCTGGAGAACATACGTGCGATGTTTCGATGATGTGTTGCGCAATAGCAGACGTGTATTCACCATTTGATTTAAAACAGGCGTTCAAGTTGCAATGTCCTCTCATTCGAGTAATTAACGTAGGCCGATCGACCAGACGGTTAATTACTCGAATGAGAGAACATTGCAACTTAAGCGCCAGTTTTAAATCAAATGCTTGATCGACAACTTACGCATGTATATTGGTAAATAATATTCGATATCGACATTAACGGCTGTTTCTCTTTGATTGCTGGTAAAGGCAAGTGTTTTACCCTAATAACAGGATAAACAAATTGCAGCCGGATTTATGTAAGCAGAAGAAGCACGTACAAGCATTGAGCTTGAACTGGATGTGACGCACGCAATTTGATTGGTTTCTATTTTCACACTCTCTCTATGTTTACATATTTCTATCTTGTTTGGCTTTCCAATTTATATATAAAGATATGTTCATTAGTAGATATTTGAGAAGACCATGCGAAAGAAATATTTCTTATATCTGATAAAATTTCTTTTTGTTTTTGCACACAGGAAGGGTACAATGAATTTTATATATATATATATATATATATATATATATATATATATATATATATATATATATATATATATATATATATATATATATATATGAGTATATTTAAAAAATTCAGATTTTAGATTTTACATGTTTATTTTGTTTCGTTCAACATCGGTAAGTCCGAATCGTTTCAACCAAATTATGCTTTTAACCCTATTTATCAATCGATAATATTTGACTTTTTATTGCTCTTCTGTTGTGTAAGTTATAGTCTTTTTTTCAACTCAAGGTTCGAAGTTATATTCTGCCGGTTTTCCATTATTTTTCGTGTTTTTCTGCTACTCTTGTTTCTGTATGGCTATCAAATGCAGTCATTTACATGAGTAATTAACCGTCTGGTCGATCGGCCTACGTAAGTTGATCGACAACTTGCGCATGTATATTGGTAAATAATATTTGATATCGACATTAACGGCTGTTTCTCTTTGATTGCTGGTAAAGGCAAGTGTGTTACCCTAAATAACACTCGTAGTTTGGCTGCATTAAATGTGCGTGTTAATGCTGCTTCAACTTTCTTTTGTGCCATTCGGGAAACTGCATCCCCCTTAAATGGGATGTTTAGGTAGACGGTTTTCTTTTCTGGCCCATAATACGTCTGTTTCTGTTTAATTCCCCTTTTAATAATTGATTCAATTAATTGTCTGGGATAGCCATTAGACATTAAATCGTTAATTGCTTTATTATATTCATTTTCTTTAGAATCTTGACTAACCAACCTGTCAATTCTTGAAAAGCAACCACGAACTGTTGATAATTTATATTGAAATGGCACAAAACTGCTGTAATGCAAATACTGTGCAGACCATGTTGGTTTATGGTAAATTGTTCTGTTTAATTTACCATTAGTTTCTTTCTTTAATAGTACATCTAGGAAAGGCAGACAGTCATCTTTCTCGTGCTCTGACGTGAAGCCGATATTCTTATGTGCTTTGTTGAAACTTTGAAGCAATGTTCGTGATTGCGACCTGTTCTTAAGTACAAGAAATATATCATCCACGTACCGTATATATTGAGCACATTTACTTATGTCACTCTTTAATGATGTATTTTCTAGGTGCTCTAGAAAAATCTCAGCCAACACTGGAGATAAGGGGCTTCCCATTGCGATACCATCAGTCTGTTTGTAGATGTTTCCATTAAAACGAAATCGTACGTCTTTCGTGCATAATAAGATAAGCTTGCGTAGAGTTTGACCTGGCACCGGCGATGGTAATATATCGTTTTCTACCGCTTTGACTATAATGTCAATGGTTTCATCAATTGGAACATTTGTAAACAAAGACGTAACATCAAAAAATACCATAATCTTGTTCTTAACATTTATATCTTGAATTTTGTTTACAAACTCAAACGAATCGGCAACCGAATGATTACCTAGTAGTTTACGTAATGGTTCAAGTAAACGAACTAGCCATTTAGCTAGTGCATGAAACGGAGAATTTACCATTGATAAAATTGGCCTCATAGGACAACCTCTTTTGTGTGTTATTTAGGGTAACACACTTGCCTTTACCAGCAATCAAAGAGAAACAGCCGTTAATGTCGATATCAAATATTATTTACCAATATACATGCGCTAGTTGTCGATCAACTTACGTAGGCCGATCGACCAGACGGTTAATTACTCGAATGAGAGAACATTGCAACTTGAACGCCTGTTTTAAATCAAATGGTGAATACACGTCTGCTATTGCGCAACACATCATCGAAACATCGCACGTATGTTCTCCAGACGTAGCATTCAAAGTAATTACTAAATGCAAAAACAAAAGGGAGCTAGCCACATACGAAGCCTTATGGATAAACAAATTGCAGCCGGATTTATGTAAGCAGAAGAAGCACGTACAAGCATTGAGCTTGAACTGGATGTGACGCACGCAATTTGATTGGTTTCTATTTTTCACACTCTCTTTGTTCACATATTTCTATCTTGTTTTGCTTTCCAATTTATATATAAAGATATATTCATTAGTAGATATTTGACAAGACCATGCGAAAGAAAATTTTCTTATATCTGATAAAATTTCTTTTTGTTTTTGCACATAAAAAGGGTACAATGAATTTTATTAAAGCTCGCATTTCAAAAGAATATATATATATATATATATATATATATATATATATATATATATATATATATATATATATATTGCTTAGTTGATGAATGAGGGTTTTTATGTGCGCTAGGCATATGCATATATTTAGTTTAGTTACTGTGACAAGTTCTTTGCTTAAAACCAATGGAGAGTCACAAAAAATAAAATATAAATAGAACGGTTTCGGAACGAGGTTACCACCTTTGCTTAAATCTGCTATGGTGAGTATTGTGCTGTGTATAGTGGCCTGATGATGGTGAATAAAATGCATCGAAACATAACCAGTAAACAAAAATTGTATAGAACCGCATTTCCAATAATAAGTATGAACAATGTTGAAGTCTTCGGAAAAAAAGGAGGAATACGCACCCAGCCCGATCGAAGAGAAAACAGATACAAACATTGAAATTGTGATCAATCGGATCTTTGTGAAACTGTTAGTGCAAAGCTACAACCCGCGTACGCAAAACGCGGCATTGCAAAATTTTTCAGTGTAATCTAAGCATCGTAAAACGTAGAAAAGTCTATTCATGTAGAAGACCAGTTTCGTACTTATTTGGAAATCATCACGTACCGTAAAGAATTTGCCACAAACAGGGTTCGAACCTGGGCACATGTGCTTCGGAATCTGTTACTCAATCCACTGGGCCTCAATGCCGCTTTCATTAACAGTTCGTATGCCTCTTATAGGCGAAAATTGAAAATTCTTACACCACACAACTCTCGATGTAATAAAGCAAATAGAGCTACACAAAGGCATTAATTATGCGATACAGTATTTTATTTCCGGCATGCATATATAGAAGCGATATTGCGTATACTCATGTTGGTACAATTATACACAGAGGTTTATAAGGGAGCAACGATAGACTACATTGAGACAAATCTAAATTTAAAATTCATATAAAAATCTTCATTTAGACAATGTTACTTTTAGGCTATTTTGGCGACCGGTAACCACGGAGAATGCGAATCCTGAAGAGGAAAACCGAATTGGATAATCGAAAAATTATACAAAAAATAAGAATTATTTTGGTGGGTATCAGAAAAATATTCCAACAGAACAAGAATAACTGAAAAGCTCAAAACAAAAATTGACCTAGTGAACGCTATAAAGCCAAAACGTTTAACAAAATCTATAAAACTGAGCCATATGGAGTCGTAATAATAGAAGACAATAAATAACTTTACAAGTAAAATATATCTTTCATATTGAAAGAATCGTTCGCATGATATGGCATTAAATCATGCTTAGTGACAACCTGGCTTCAGATTTCGAGAACATTACTATATTTCTTAGGCCTACTCAATTTCGATGCTATAATTCATTGCGAAATGAGAAAATTCCATGAAAAGACTCAGAGAAAGTTTTCAACGATTTTTTCCCCATGTCGTCTTGCATCGTAGTTTATTCGGCTTAGGATATTTGTGGCTAGTAGTTTAAGGTGGTTTGGTATTTTGTTCATGCAAGCACTTCCTTTCAGATTTGAATCATTCTATCGTTAATCTTTAATATTACCTAGTCTATAAGATTTCCGAAAGTTATAGGGCAGTTCGTCCTCAGTATTCCATAGCGATGCAATGTCAGTTATGATGATGGTGATGACGATGATAATAAGATTACACCTTTAAGTTTTAATTTGTTTAAAGTTGCACATGCTAAAGGTTACCACTTCTGTAATTACACTTCTGTAATTCAATGCGATATTATTTCAATTGTACATTATGGAACACGATCATCTAACAGGATGGGTCCATATGTGCATAATAATTCTCGATTGGCACCCTGCGCGATATGTCATCGAGTCGACCTTAGTGGAAAACTTATTGCAGATTTCTAGTAGAATCATATTCGTAACTTTCATTCCTTAGTTGGCCAGAGTTAAATGCGAATCTTCGATTTTTATGGCGTGATAGGGTGAAAACTAAAATGAAGTTGCATTGCTAATATTGCCTTGACTAAAAACACACTTGACGATTATTGTGTTGCAAAGATGTCTGGTTGGTCACATTTTTGTGTATTATCTAGGGAAATATGCTCATATTAACAAGACCCTCCCCTCTCATAAATCACTCCCCTTTAACAAATTCTTTTCAATCAATATTTCGATTTTTTAATTAGTTATATCACAGTGAAACTTTATTTAATAGCGACGTTTGTATTGCTTTTCATGATGAAGAAGGTGATGATGATGATTATTATTAGAAAAAAGGCGTTAACTTCAAATTATCGGTAAAAATTCATAATCCCAGACGAATTCTATATTCAAATGTTGGGTTCAGCCCTATTTGCATAATAGCATGATTTACGCAGTACCAGAACGTAGAATAATAATTGAGTTCGAATCCAATTTCGTGAAAAACAACGCACAATCAATAAATAAAACCAAGTTTGTTATACTACGTGTCATAATTAAACATGAAAAGTAAAAACTACGCAAGAAGACAATCCAAAATAATCAAAAAGCCAATGTATATTTTTTTTCTATTGAGAAATGCTTCTTACTACATTTTAGGTATATTGGCCCAGTCCTTCAAGAAAAACTAAAGCACAATAAACATATAATACACATAAAAATTTTCAAACCGAAATACAAGCGTGCACATAAAGAGACACAAATGCATCCATGAATATTTACATATAAATGTACAAATACATACATCCCTACATGAAGACATATATATATATATATATGCATAAATACATACATACATGCATGCACACCCACATACATACATACCTACATAAAAAAATATATATACATACATACATAAAAACATACACAATTATAACAAGCATACATACTCGCACACAATTTAAGATTTAATTATCTTGTGTAGTAGTTCACTTAAATGCCGGAGCCCTTAATGCGAAATTAATCAGACCACACTGGATTCTGATTTTATCTCTTAAACACGTATAAATAATCACATTAATTAACTTACCGCATGGAGGTTGATTTTCCTGGTCCTCACGAGATGATTTACCCAAACAAGCATCAGCGGACCATTGTTTACCCTTCAAGTGATAAATATTCCCAAGGTTATACAGAGCTCGAGCCTCCAAAATCTGCTCAGAGTTACCAACAATATTCATATGCGTAAGTGGAGAGAATGAGAAATAATGAAATTTGATTATTGTAACATATAAATATGAAAAGAATACAGAAATATTCTGTCTATGCAACGACAGAATGAGATGTTGAAAACCGCATGGAGTAACAGGGTACATTTAAAGTTAAATTAAGAAATAAAATTAATTTAATTATAATAAAATTAAAATATAAATAGAACGGTTTCGGAACGAGGTTACCACATTTGCTTAAATCTGATATTGTGAGTATTGTGCTGTGTATAGTGGCCTGATGATGGTGCTGGAAATAACGCGCCGAATCGTCACCAGTAATCAACGATTTTATAGCACCACATTTCCAATGGTTAGTGTGAACGATGTTGAAGCCTTCGGAAGAAAGAGACAAATATGCACCCAGTCTGATGGAAGACAAGACTTGGAAATGGTGATCAATCGGATCTTTGTGAAACTGATAGTGCAAATCATCAACCCGCGAACGCAACTCCCTGTAAGTCATCATATGAAGCTTGCACTGCGCAACAACACTTCAAAGCATAACTTTGTTACATATATTTTTAAATGGTCATGTTTTGTGATTTTAACATCAACACAAAGTCAATCACCTTGTTCTGAATCACAGTAACAAGCACAGCAAACAGGCAGAGTGAGTCGACAAGTCAGAAGAAAGAGTTGCCTAAAATATTAGGCTTTATTCATCATATAATGCAGATATACATGCTAAAGACAAAGCAAAACATGTTAGTATACGAACGGTGTGAATATAAATGTGTGTACAAATAAACAATCATAACATTCTCCTCCACTGCGATTTGTAGCGTAGCGTCAGAGTCGGAACAAGACTGTTATAGTAACAATTCAAAGAGGATTGAGAAAACATAGTATTTAAACATTTCCACTTCGTAAGTTATAAGGATGAACACGTTGTTGTTGATTGATAAGGTTTTCGAGATTCTCTGATAGGTCACGAGCATTTGAGTTATCCGTAGATTCACCATTTGCCTTAACATTATCATTATCGGTATCGTCATTATAGGAGGTTTGTTCATCAGCAACAACCGGTTCATTTTCACGGAGTCCCATATTAGTTCCAGCTTCATTCATCAGTGCGTCGGAGCCTTTCAGGGCTAATTGACGGATAGATACTGTATCTTCTCTTCCATCAGAAAAACGAACATGCGCATAGTTAGGATTGCAATGAATTAGTTCAACTTCTTCCACAGAGGGGTCATATTTAGAAACTCTAGCATTCTTCTTGAGTAAAACTTTGCCAGGAACAGTAAGCCAGGTTGGGAGTGTGGTACCAAAAGTCGACCTTCTATTGTGTCGAAAAAGACGCTCGTGAGGGGTTTCGTTGGTAGATGTGCACAATAATGAACGGATTGAATGTAATGCGTCCAGCAGCACGCATTCCCAGTTTTCAACTGAAAGCCTTTTTGATCTGAGAGCGAGAAGGATCGATTTCCATAAGGTACCATTCATTCTTTCTACCTGTCCATTTCCTTTGGGATTATAAGGAGTCGTTCTACTCGAAGCTATACCTTTTTCCCGAAGAAAATTTTGTACCTCGGTCGACATGAAGGAAGAACCTCTGTCTGAGTGAATGTACGAAGGCATCCCAAACATTGCGAATATTTGACACAGGTGAAGTATGTCTTTTCTAAACTTTCACATGCAGGTTTAATAAACCCGTTTCAATAAACCTTGGATATATACGATATAGGTAAACTACGATTTAGGTCTCCTACACCATGGATTCTAAAAGAACCTACGGCAAAAAAAACAGAATTCGCGAAACCTCTCCGTGGAACCCTGATGGCCGGAAGATTCCCACAGATTTCTGCCAAAGCTTTTTGGCTTTGTTTGGGTACAGTTTGCCGTGATTTATTGACCAATATCACTAATAACAACCTCTAGCAACGAGATGTCCAGCGATGCACTTTTGTGATTCCAGTAAAGATATTTGTTGTATAGCATCAAGCTAACAACATATTGCATCTACCGAAATGAAGTGGTCCATATTGTAAATGTGGGTTACAACAGTTTCCATCCCTTAGGTGTTGACTAAGAAATTAGCTCATGGCGCTCATAAAAACTCATGCAGTTTGCATCTCCAACAGCATATGACGACTACAGCCAATCTCCTGGAATGTTTGTGGCGAGTCTGCTGATGCTTTCAGAAGTAACGAAGACGTTCACTGACGCCATAAACGAATATGCATCGGAAAGAAGTATTTGTCATGTCGTAGATGTTGGAACACTCCAAATTTAATGGACATATTCATAAATAATACAGACTTCACGAAAAGCTATCAAGAAAATATAGTTGCAAGTCTGCCTTGCATATAACAATTCACAGTGTAATAGTAAAAGTATACACTCAAGCAAAAAAGCCAATTGGTAATCTAGAAACTGCAGACATAGTATTTCGAAGACATATCAAGGTTTCGTCGCTCTGATTAAGTCAGCAAAATTGAACTTTACTCTGTAAACATTCATTAAGAATAGCATCAGAGGCACCATTCTTTGTGATTTTCTAGATCATTGAGGAGGGAAAATTTGTTTGTCACTGTAAACATAGCACAGTGAACGTCCCCATGAACAAAAAGATAATATTCAGTTTTTATACATTCCTAGAAATACGTTATCATTCAGGCTTACTCGAGTATATTTCTTTGACTGCGCTCAATTTTTATATTGGTGGCAGAGGTTTATTCTAAACCATCGTTAGCTATCATTATTTTTTAAAAGTGGCGCAAGCTATGTCTCTGTCGATACATGGTATAAGTATATGCCGATGAAACCAAGGCGCAATGTTGATTACGATTTCGGGCATCGATTTTAATAGAAGTTATTACGCGAGCCGCATGAATTTGTTTTTTATTAGGGACCCACTTAGTTAAATAGACCTCAGATCGTTAGCCACGGACAATGACGACCTCACATTGTCCGGATTGATAAAATTCCGTAGTGCCAGGGGTTCTTAGTCAACTAATCGTAGATTAGGATGATGTACTCAGTTCTACAGTGCATATGCAGAACCCGAGAGTTATTTAGTAACACAACATCGTCTGTAATATTTGCCACATTTCCGATATTTTGTTAATTAACATTTTTCTGATTTCAACATCACTTCCAGACAAGCAGCTGATGGACGGCTTCTTAGTGACGAGAGAAGTGAGAACCCATCAATCAATGCCAAACATAAACTGTGCACCTGGAAATGTAAAGGGTTCAAGATTTTACCGACCTACAACGTATTGTCCCGCACAATAAAAAGGCGGTGAAAAGCAATTAACAGTTTTGTTTCAAAATCTGTTCATAAGTAACGGCATATTTCTAAACAAAGCTTTTCGAATGTAATTAAGGTGGGGTTGAACGAGAAAGCTTTTTATTTGTAGGCTACTTCAATAAACATACGCTGTTCAGAACAGTAGAGACAAAAATAATTTGATCATGCAACAGACGTTACCATGCCACTTTCCTATCACTATACAGTACTATGTTCAGTTATGCTTCTTCTATTTGATCCTAATTTACTGTTAATCAATTTAGACCCAATTTCTTCATGTCTTATTAGTATAATAAATCAGATACTGGGATAGAGCGAAACTAATACTGTACAATATCATTTGTTGCTTAAAACTCCGAAGTTTATAAATTTCAAAACTAAATTTCCTACAGACATTGTCATTAAACGTGATAAAATTTTGAGTTGATCGCTGAAATTCAGCATCAACACAACAGCATTGAAGTAAACTCATAGTCCTCTATAATTTATTCTAGAATTATGACAACTTATATATGCAAAGTTGTATTGGGTGACGCGCATCTAGCAAAAATTAGTTCAGTTGTGACCAGAAGGATAGACCAACGTCAGCATGAACGGAAGGCATAATAGCATGGTCTTACTGGCGACTTATCATTAGGAGCCGGCATTACGCCCTTTCCTTATTATATATTTGGGCGAAGAATTTGGAAAAATAGGACGGCACTATCTCCTATACGAATGAGTAAACCTGCAGTAGTGGATTGATTTGCAGGAGTTACAGGTGTCTAGACGTAGCTGTAATTCTCAATTTTGGTGACATTTAGCATATCTAGAAATCGATTGTGCTGGTATCCTGTACCGACTCAAAATCCATAGTATTAGCATCCTTTACAGGCTCAGTATATATTATATATAGTGAGTTTGCTTTGAAGTTGCACTGTTGTATGAAGTAAGCTCAAATACTGCAGGTTTACACATTCATATAAGAGACTTTAGCGTCCACTTATCCCATAAAATTTATAGTGTGTATAGGGCGTAATACCAGCTTTTACCTATGAGTCGCCAATAAGCACGAAATGAATGTGCACATGAGATTATACCTTCTGTTCATGCTGACTTTGGCATATCCTTCCGATCCTATTTCATCTAATTTGTTACTAGATGCGCAACACCTAATAGATGATGTCAAGTTGTCTTGGAAACAATTATAAATTTTATTTCCTCACTAACAGTTACATCAGGAAGTTCGTTAAACAAACATTTCTTCATTGCATTGTATGAGGGTATATACAAATACATGCATAAATGGAGAGTTACGTCTCTTGCAAAATGGGTTCCAGAACAGCTTATGCCAAAAGGCAAATAACCTACGCCTCTATACTGGAACCGGTTTGCCGCTGTAAATCTACAAATTGTCTCCAATTCAAACGTCTCTTGATAATATGGTGAAGCATGTTCAAGAGACCGATACCGCGGAAATAAGTATCCGAGATCACTGGTCTACCACATCTGTAATTCCAGCCCATAAATGGAATTACATGTATAGCAAGGCAAGCAGGATGTGTAATGACCTTTTTAAACGGTGTCCCAATCAACTCAATCTGCTTTGCCTAACAAGATCCAACCGTGATAGTGCATCAAATAGCAGCCAAGCCGACCTAATAGGGTCATCATTGTTCATTCAATTTAATGTCTCATGACGCGAGTGTGGTAATGAGTGAAACCAAATCAGCGAAATACATCGATTAACAAAGCTATTCAAGCACGAATAGCTATAGTCCATAATCTTTCGTCTCCGTGGCGTAAAATAAAACTTCAAGTATACTTGAATCATTATCATCATCACCGACAGCAAAACGACAGTCTTTAATAACTGATAAATCGACCCCATATAAGCATGAGACAAATGCAATACGAAAATAATATTTAAATATTTTTTTATATAAAAAAGTTTTAAAAAATCATTTACAAGCAAAAAATTGTTAATAGAGTGTGAAATACGAAGGTTATGTTGTAATTAAAATAGAGATCTATATAGCAGATATAAATCAGGCAACCATTATGGCTAAATCAGCTATAAGGCAAGGCGACATCTTCAAAACAGCTTCAATACAGTTTTCACTGTATGGCTTCATAAAAACGATTGGATCTCGCTGCTAACTCTGCCCTATTAAGAAAAGGAATTTAACAAGATTCGATTAGCTAGGCATTATGCCATTTAGTGCAGAGTTTCCAACCAATAACCAATCCGTCGCTGGCTGAAAGGGTATTGCTCTACTGGACAATTGAATCGAAGACATAGGTAAAACGTGAACAAGCCAGTGTAGCTCATGGAATCTTACTTGTTCTTCAAATAAGAAGCATCGTTGGTCACTTCAACACTTCTTATACAATGTTTGAAACCTATATGGGCTATGCTTCTCAAACATCAGTGGTCAAATGCATGTAGGCGTCTAAATTCTTCGATTCTAAAGGACCAAATTTCGTTAACGCAAGACAGAACTGCACATGCAGATGCATTTTACACACGACCTTTAAGGGAACGTGAAAACTTGTTTTTCCCCATAAATGAAGAAATTTAAGAAAGCCTCCTTTAAATTTGACGATTCGTATATGGACTTCGTCACCCTAATTGCCTAAGTTAATTATACAGCTAACAAGTTATGTACACCTTTCGACCACGTCCAGATCTTCACCTTGAAAACGCAGAGTTCACATGAGTGGTGGGTAATTCTGTAGTAGTCTTCCAATTACAGGGTTCAATTTTTTGTTGAAAGAGGGAACCAGGACAACCAATCAGTTCAAGGCAGCATGGGCATAATTTAGGCTTCCAAATAGTAATACGATATCATCTGCAGTCAAGATCGGCTAATTTACTGCCGGGGTAAAATTGACGTGTGCATCCTGAACCTGTAGAACAGTATAGTTCATAATGACATCCATCAAAAATTTAAACAAAACTGTGGCACGTGAATATCCTGATAGAAGTGAAGTTGTGTGACAAATCACTGTAGACCCGAACGCGACCCGAAGTGTGTCTTTACAGAGCAGGTATAATATTTAAAAATTTAGTGGTCATACCACTTTTCGATGGAGTATGGAAGTCTATAAAGACGGCTAATTTTGAATGGCGATAAATACGTCTCTGTTTAAGTACTTAAGGTAAAAATATGATCTAAACAACTTCGTCTTGGCCGGAAAACGGCTTGTTCTTTTCAAATATGTGATTTATACGAAGCGCTGAGACGGCGAAGATGATCGAAGAAAACAAATTAAATAACACTGGAGTCAGTTTGACTCATAATTCCGATTGACGTTTTTGAAAGATAGGAATGATGGTCCAATCGCCCTATGAAAACAGCGCGGTCTTTTCATTCCATACAGTAAGAAAAAGATTAGTCAAAGCCCGACAGGTTATATCGCCACCATTCTTAGATAAATTAAAAATCTAATCATCAGGGCTTGCAGTTGTGCTGTGCGTAAGAGATAGAATTGCATAATGCATCTCCAAATCTCATGGTTGTATGATAGTAGTATTTTACTTGTTCAAACAGTTATCTTAACTGAGAACGGGACTGATGCATGTGAACAGGAAAATTGATCTTTGCAGTGCTCCGCCCACCTATCAAGAGGATACACTCTATCTGTTATCAGACTACTTTCGCAATCAATTGTTGATCTGCTCATGTTTAATGTTTTGAGACCTATTGCACGAATAAGTAGGATACAAGCTGATGCAAAAGCTTCTTCAAGCTCTTCAGCCTTTCTTGTTCAAAAGGATTCAAGATCTACTTTATGACTGCGCTTCAGTTGGCGTCCTAAGCCATCTAAGCCGAGCTGAGAGGAATTTCTCGCATAGTTCCGTAAATCTACAATGACTTTTCATAGACTCAATGACACACAATGTCACACAGTGGCACTTGCAATATGCATAGCGGATCTTATTTGAGTACACACGTTCAAATTTTCATCATCAAGACCAAATGAAATCTATCTAAGATAAGCTTGATATTTTATCGATTTTTTTCCATCTGTTTAAGGTTTATTCGTAATTAACTTTCTGGAAGATGTGAGCGAAAGTCTACAAAAAAATAAGTGAATGGCCCAAGTGAGCATACGTGCTTCAGAAAGAATGACAATCCTGGATGCAACCACGCCACCCATAACAAGTTGCTATGTGATTTATTTTAGTCCACAGTTGTAGGGGTGATGGAGAACGCAATGTGTTGTAACAACTTACAATACACCTAAAGTTTGTGCTATACAGATTAAATCAATTATCCAGGTGTCCAACAGTCTTTCACCATTATAGTTGGGTATTGAACCAACGTGTATCTCCCACCTAGATGACATTTTGTGTCGCTTAAACGCCCAAACTGAAAATTCATGTCACTCATAAACAAAACTATGCCTGAATGGAAATGGGTACCAATTGAATTTTTTTACAAATTGCTATTGCAAATCTGCTACCCACGAAAGAAATGTGACGATCACACTGCGCAACCTAGTGGAACATATGTCTGAATTTGTTACTCTACGTAGTAATAGAAATCTGAATAAAAAGCATCCTTAACGCAGTTTGTTCTGCAATCAGTCAGAGAAAATGCAGATACAACGCAAAGGCAACGTTTATTCTGATTTCTGGCAATTATTTTAGTAGACGTCTTTATTCGTGCAGCACAAATTCGGATTCATTCAAATAAACAATCCTCAGTTCAGGAGCTAAGGATAATACCGACCACCCATTTTCCGACCTGAGAACACTCCGTGGGACAGGAAGTTCGAAGCTCACAACGCGTAGATAAGGATAGTGCACTCAGTTATGTAATATTCGTAGGATCCTGTATTCTAGTTTCTGGTACACAGTATATATCGATTCCAAAATTATTCAATGTACACGCTAGAGCTTATTTTTTACAATTTGTTTCAATTTACGCAAGATAAATGCGCTCGCGTTAAAATCTTACCTAGATTTCATGAATGGTACTTCACTATATCTATTTTCGAATTTTGGCAATTCACAATTGGGCTCACTGATTTGATCCACAGTCACCAGATTCATAGTATTTAAGAGCTTTATCGTCAGATTAAAAAGATAAAAAAGGAAAGAAGGCCAAATGCGAAATGATGATGCCTGCAATAGCCAGATTACGCTTATCGACTCTGCACGAAGCAGCAGATAATAAAATCCATTGAAATTTTGTGCGACGACCGATGCAGTATTGGATTCATTATAGCTCGTATTTATTACAGTTATGTGTAGGCTGTAAAAGAACACTAGGTTGACCATTTCTAAAGTGGATGGATGGTGTTCGGAATTTTCCTTCTCTCAGATAGTCTGTCGACTAAGGATGATGAGTACTATCTGCCCAGGCGCCAGTTGGTCAAATTTCCCTCAGCGGCCGACACTTCCCCTCAGCGTCTTTCACGCTTTCACCTATTACGGTAGAACCCACTTAATACTAAGTGCAACTTTTCGCATGATACATGATGATGGCTGTATTTTGACAGAGTCGGCAAGATTATCAGACCGGAAATTTTGTATGGCTACGGACCAAATTGACTCGTAGACCCTGGACTTAGCTTTTAGTGAATACGTGTTACAACTGTACGTAACCTTTAGAATAATTTGTAACATGCCTTTAGATTTATAACATATTTGAAGAAAACGATGAATAATTGCAGTTTCCTATTTTGTTACAGATTACTAATATAAGGCCCGAGAGCACCTCAAAAGTGAGGCTGCGGTGGACCAGAGAATTACGTCAGGTAATGCAAGGTGGTTCACAGAAAAACCAAAAATTTGAAAATAAAAGTATAAATTCCGCATTGAAATGAAATGAAAGTCAAACCGCTTATTCCAAAATAAAATTAATTTAACCAATTGCTCCAAAATCATATAACCAACTCGTTCTTACAGTATGAACTCAACCATGTAGGCTAATTTCTCTCAACCGTCGCTACAGTTCATCTAAAATGTCATCGAATGAACTGCATGAGGCACAGAATATGCGAATTCGAAGAATGTGATGTTTCAGTAAATTTTTTGCAAGTAAATGCAGTGAATGCCTTCTGTGCAACCCATCCGACACTGCGACCATGAAGTACTTCACAAACACACCACTAAACTTCAGACACAACCACGCGATCTTGCTGAAGATTTTAAACGTCTAAGAGGCGGCTTCCAACAGGCTAATGAGAAAATGAGCAAATTTAACTCAGATGAAAAATATTACAAATTCATTCTAAGCATACTAAAAATAAACCTCCTTCGATAAGCTATGGCTCTCCGGACCGTTTTTGTCATGACTACAGCGGCAGGAGAATTTCTGGACATTTAATTAGCTCCACTCTTATACTGTTCTACATAAATTATTTTAACTGAGCCTAAGGTATGTAAGTCAGACTATAAGGAGTCGGCTATTTATGGCGGTTCAACGGGCGTATATCACTAGAGATTATTTACCAAACAACGGCCAAGTGGTCACGAACCAACTCATATTAAAAACCCGATGCCGCAATAAGAGCAACAAATGGCTGCCTTTACACGCTGCGCTAGATTCATAAAAAGCAGATCGAAAATAAAAAGACAGCTGTACACGAGAAATCTCGCCCAAAGAGCCATAATGAGAACCCAACCTCATTTAGTCTTCAAGAGACTCAGTGCAAGAGCTGGTTTCATTTTGTCAAATAGTCCCAATTTCTTTAAGATTCATCTGTGAAGAAGACGATTTTCATTATATAAATATTGAAATATTTATTCATGTATTTATTTGTGCTTCACGTATCAGCAACGCTGACATCCACCAGGGCGTGGTGGATTTCCGACCGGCAATCGGATCTCCTATAAAATACCACATGAGCCCGACGACGGCACCATGACTTGGCGTGTGTTCCCCGCCACAAAAGGGTTCAACAGCCACAGGATTACATGGACTCCTAGACAGTACCTCGTACTTCAGAATGGCGAATGAGCTCTCAACAGCCAGCGGCAACCAAGCAACTTACTGCTGCCTTGCAGACTGCGCTTGGATGTGAAAAGGCTAGAGGTGCGTCCTCGATCAAAAAGCCGAGTGGTGAGGGGACACCACTTGTACCAAATTCCCAAGAAACTCCATGATGGAGCCGGCTTATCCTCCAAAAGGAGTCAGCCGAAGTAAAGTAAAGTAAGTAAGACATCCACAGACGTATTTATGGAGCAGTAAATAAATGCTTCAAATTAGATAAACAAATAAGGATTCATAAATAGCAGAGACTCTGTCATGTTTTGCATATGCCTTCATTTCGATTGTTCATTAGATCATTATTCTTCCACGTAGGGCCAGATTGGTGTAAGGAATGAGTTGGACAAATTTTGACATGGAAGAATCAGCCAAAATCAACTACCATAAAATTTGGCAGAATAGGACCCGTTCATCAGCTAGAATGGGTTCAATGTGCGCGTCATAGTTCTCGTTTGGAAACCCTGCGTGGTATGACATAGAATCGAGTTCAGTGACGATCTTGCTGCAGATTTCCCGCAGAATCGTTTTAATTTTTTTCTTAATAGAGCAGCATTCTTTTCAAGTTTCGGCCGCCACTGTGAAGCGATTCAGTGAAAACCGCAAAGATGCGGATTTTCCGATGTCACCTTGCCTTAAAGTAGACTTGGCTACAATGGTATGTGTATAGTTCTAGTTTTCCTCATCTCTGTGTGTTACCGAGACAAGTATCTCTACCTGAACTGGATCTTACTCTCACAGAACATACTTCGTTTAATTTTTCGCTTGCTTTAAATATGTATTATGACTATTATTCTCATTTTTATCATGTTTTTAAATCAGTAAAGCCTCAGTTAGTGAAGGTTATTTGATTTTCGAAGGTGGTTTTGGCTACTGTATTAAATGTATAGATGAGAGTGATACTTTCGGTTGCATTTACATCTTATTTTCAAAGCCTATTAAAAGGAAATGAAATATATACTAAACAAATTTGAGTTACCTTGTTTCCAAATTGACGGGCAATATCCAAGTGTCGTTTACAGCAAATTACAGCCTGCTCATATTTTCCCAGCATCTTTAATGTATTGCCCAAATTGCCACATGCCTTCGCCTCACATAATGGATCGCTAATTTGTCTATTGACAACAAAAGTATATATGAATAAAAAAATTAAAAGTCAGGTCATAAGGCCTCATAATCAGCATTCTTAAAAGCGGAAGCACAAATATTTGAAACGTATGCAAACAGAGATGAGATTTAGCTTCCATTATAATCTACAATCAAGCATAGGAAGCTATTGCTAGTCTCAAAATCGGCGTAAATATAAGCCATGAGAGGTATTGACTTCATCTATATTGGTTAGATCGTTTATGCGGATTCCCACAGAATTTATTACTAAATAGTCATCCAACCGAGACTTTATAATCCCTATCTCCTCCGTCAAGGTGTTCATTTGTGCAGTCAACACTTTTACTAAGTTATCCGATCCGTCAGAAGCCATTTTGGTATCTTCACACAAATGCTTTATTTTTAATCAAGTATATATAGGATTTTGCTGTTATAAAGCGCTTCGATTTAGTACAACAAAAATACAAATATTTATTATTTTATGGTCACTTCAACGGCTCGACGCCTGCTTCCATCATTGTACTGACTGCTTCCTCGTAATACCTGCGCTTCTGCGAGGACCTTCTGTCGAGTTCATACCAACACTAAACAGAACCCTTGACGCATTCTCGGTCTCATAGGTGGTTATTGCTACAAAAGGCATGTGTGAATTAGGTTAAATCTTGCGTTAGCAGCTCCTTTGGTATCACCTTTGCGTAAAACGACAAATGATTATGCCCCTATGCACTCCATGTTCAAATCATCATCATTCCTACAAAATAGCATAAGTACAAGCGATTTAAAATTTACCTAGCCAACGCCAAATCCCAGCGATGATACGCCATTGCAACGGCATATTCCTGAAGGCAAAAATTGGCATTTCCCAGTTGAGAGTACACAGCAGATAAGAATCGCAGATCGTCAGTGCCCATCGCTAGAGCCGCCTTAAACATTGCAATACCTCGAGTAAACTGCGCCTCACGACAAAGACGCTCACCCTCCAGAGCGAGTTCTAAGAAACTAGTGCCATTTGTGGACGATTTAATTGAACCCACTTTCCTGTTCGAAGCTCCAGTTTTAGCATTGCCACTAAGAGTAAAAGGTGTGTTGAAATGACGATGTTTACTGTTGATTGTTGGTGCCTTAATCCACACCCGCGCAAGAAAAAATATTATAAAAATTAAAAGGGGCGTAACAAGTCAAAACGAAATAAAATGAAAGGTGCGTATTTGTTGAAACAACTTTAAAATCATTTAAAAAATTATATCCATTCTACAAAAACAATTAAGCCAAAAAACTAAATTCAAAATTGAATACATATGATGAAAAACTGTAAAGTAAGGTTTCATCAGTCATATAAGGCATGTGCTTTTACAAATAGAAAATGTCGAACATGATTTGATCAAGCTATGACGAATACACGGATAATAAATGTAGTAGAAAGCCGGATCCTTATGCTGGAATGGCTTGTTGATATTGATAGGGCTAAGTTTCTGGCGCTCTTAAAACACATGATATTTCTTTTCAACAGCCTCTGAAAGTTAATAAGATTCCTGACATCATCATGCACAGCCATATAAAAGCCAATAGAAACTAATATTTCAATGTTATATAACCACAAAAATCGAAAAAAAGACAAACATTTTATATAAATAACGAAAAAAATAATAATTAAGGCACACAAATAATTATTGAGATTTACGAGAGAGATGGAGATATATATAGTAATTTGTTACCATCAGTGCATATATCTAGATAACTCACAGAAGTCAGGAAACGTTAAAAAAATATTTTACACAATACCATTATGTCCAAGTCAACCTTAAGGCAAAGCAAAATCAGCAATAAAGTTACCTTTTGTGTTTTACAGTATCCCGACTTAAAAAAAATCAAACCTCGCAGCGTATACTGCCGTACTAAGAAAAGAAAGTTATAAAGATGATTCTGCTATAAATCTGCAACAAGATCGCCACTGAGCTAGATTCGGTGCAAGGTACTCCAACCAAAAACCATGATGCGCACGTGAACCACATCTTGGCAGACGAGTGGGCGCTATACCTACCCAATTTGGATGACAGTGACTTTTTTTCTACTGTCAAATTCTCCCACATTGTTTATTATGTCAATCAGGCGTTGGATGAGAGAACAGAGCTCTACTGAACAATCGAATTGTTTTTAACGAGAAGCACTTGTTGGCAGATGCATAAATACGTCTACGGATGTCAACATTGGTTATCCGTTGTTGGTAACCAACATGTGTTATGCTTCTCGAACAACGATGGTCGAATTTCCGGAAGCGTCTGGCGTATAGTAAAACTGCGCTTCCAGATTCTTTGTAAATACGGCCTTTCAGGCAGATTGCAAGCTATTCTAGCTTTCTTTATTCACATATTCATCTCGTCGGACATATTGCCTGAGTTAATTATAGAGTTGCTAAGGTACATAAACTTGTCAACCATGTCCAGATCTTCACTCTTCATTGCAAAGTCGCAGTGGGTGGCCTGTAAATGTATCTTACATTTGGCGGATGCGAATTTAACTCTGAAATACGGAACAACGTCTTCTAATCTCTTCAAGGTGGTCTCATTAGAATCTCGATTGTCGAGTAATAGTGCAATATCGCCTTCATAGTCAAGATAAACTAATCTACCACTCTGGAGAATTTAACACCTGCATCCTGAAAGACTGGAAGAACGTTGTTCATAATAGCATCAATTATAAAATTAAATAAGGGTGAATGTGAAAAGCCATGACGAACATCACCGCCGGTAGTAGAGTTGTGCGCTAATTCCTAATAGACTTTAACGCAGCAAGAAGTGTTCGTGTAGAGAGCGCTTATAATATTTGCAGATTTAATGGGCACACCACTTTTCGACAGAATATGGAATACAGTATTGCGATCCACCGAATCAAATGCAATTTTTTAGTCTAGAAAAACAGTTATTGTTGGACGGCGATATAAATGGCGCTGTTCAAGAACTTGACTTAACGTTAAAATATTATCTACAAAACCTAAATATAATGTAGCAGTTTACGCTAAGAAGAAAATGGGTTTAAAGGCTTCTTAAAACCAGCTACTCTAAGCTAGTTAATCTAGTCAGTCTTTTGTGATAAACTGTCTAGGGCAAGAAATTTACCCATTAAAAACATTAATACAGGAATAAAGCACGTTGCACAGCAATGTTGTTTACCTCAGGTAAAATAACTGTCCTTATCAGAATTAATATGAATATACAACTCCTCAACAGAAAACGATATCAGATATCTATTCTCACCTGAACGATATTGATTACCAACGGTTCAGTGGCGAAAGCTGTGCTAGAATCACAGGCAGAGGCGTCCATTGTTGCATATGACAACAGAGTTTGATTATATGCTCCAACAGATCCAGTTCCAATTGCAGTTCTAAAGGAAGCCTCCATCTTTCGACAGGCTTCAATCGGTAAATGAAAGAGAATGACGGACCAATTGGTAATGAGGTGTTAACAATAGTATAAAATAAAAAGAAACAATTTAACAAGATAAAGTTCTACTAAAATCCTACTATATGCGGAATTTAAACGAAAATCAGTTGCAGAGGCAGAGAAAATCAAAATGTGCTTTCCATAGGAACCATCTAAGTGAAAATTTGAAATCTGAGAAACGACTGGGCATATAATGACAAAATATTTCTCAACTAAATAGCATTTAGAATCACTTGGAGAATTTCATAATATTTAAAAAAATAACATTTGTGCAAATGAGTTCCAAAAAAACGAATGAAGATTATTAATAAAAATTAAAAGTATATACAGATGCACGCACACCGATTACATATTCTAGTCGCACATTTGTTTCATAGACAAAAAAAAGAATAGATCCGTAGGCGTAGCAAGTGCTCTTCAGTGGTTAAATTAATGTTGCTCATCATTATTATAAAATCTGGCTAGAGGCGGCCGCTTTATGTAGCACGATTATTTTTGCAGTGCAAATCTAAACACTTTGAGATCAAACCATAATATATATATATATATATATATATATAGGCAAGTATATGTGTTGATTCATGTGAGTGATCACATCTATTACCCGCAGAGGGATTTGGAATGAGCTACAGAAGAAAACCAGGCGACATTTTAAATAGAACAGGGATGCCCGGAACAAATGCATCATAAACTTCATCATCACGAACAACAATAAATCAACCGTTAGTAACTCATGCTTCATCACTATATAAACACAAAAATAAAAATAAAAAGCAAATATGATTATATGTATATATAATATATATATGTATATATATGTATGTATATATATATAATAATAATAATAATAAGTTTCATAAATAAAAAGATAATACATTTAATTTAAGCGAAAACTTATTAAAGTAGATTGATAGATGAATGGGACGAGCTAATTCAGATATTTATCTAGGTAACATAAAGAAGCGACGCAATACCATTATGGCCAAGTAGGGTCAAAGACAAGACAACATCAGAAAACAGCTTTCATAAAGTTTTCAAATTATCTCATGACAAGCACGACCGAACCTCGCAATTAACTCTTTTCAACTATGATTAAAAAAATTTAATAAAATGATTCTGCTATAAATCAGAATCAAGATCACTTCAAAGCTTGATTCAATGCCAATATCGCGCAGGGTTTGCAACTAAGAAATATGATTCGTACGAGAATCTCATTTTTGCAAACTGGTTGATCCCATAAAACCCTATTTGTATGGTGTTGGGCTACGCTAATTCTGCTTAAGAAAATCTATACACCCTGTTACTATACCAATATGGCACCGTCTGAGAGAATAATAATCTAGCGCGAAATCGAATTAAAGATTTGCCAAACCCGCGCATATAATGGAGCCTTATTAATTTGTCTAAAGAGAGGCACTCGCTGGCGGATCCACAAATACGTCTAAAGATGTCACCGTTGTGTAATTTTTGTTGTAACCCGTGTACTACACCTCTCAAAAAACGGTAATTGAATACCTGACAGCACCTAAAATCGTCGACATGAAAGGACCACTTTTCACTGGCGTATAATGAAATTTCACTTACAGGTGCGTCGTAAATAAATACGTTAAAGCAGAGCGGGATACTCGTGTTTCTTTCTGAATGGCAAATGTTGGAGGCTACTTTAGCTTTCGCGATTCCCATTCAGCTGCCAAGAGATGTAAACCTATCCACTATGTCCAGCCTCAGATATGAAGTGAGTAATGGATAATCCCATAGAGATATCTCACATTCAGAGAGCAAGCTTATACCGGAAGACGGAACAATGGCTGCTAATCTATTCAAGGTGATCTGGATAGAATCGCGATTGTTGAAATATAACAAAACATCGCCTTAACAGTGAAAATCGTCTAATCTATCGCCAGGAAGTACTTTGACGCTTGAATCCTGAATGTATTAAAAAATATTCTTCATGATGGCAATTTACTAAAAAATTTAAAATTAACGAATTAAACATCTTTGCCGGAGCTACTTCTAATAGCAATGTTGTTTAATAATTCATTGTAGACAGTAACGAAAACAGAAGCGTTTCTGTAGAGATCGCGCGTAATATTCAAATTTTATTATCATATCACTTTTCGCCAGGATATAGAGAATGAAATTGCGATCCACTAAATCATATATTCCCTTTAAATCTATGAAGACAGCTGATATGGAACATGTCACTATTCAAGAATGTGCCTCAAGATAATAATATTACCCATATAAACTCGTCCTAGCCGAAATCAGGCTTCATATATTCTAATAACAATAAAAATCAGGCTACTTTAGACACATTTATCTCCGATTCTGCCTCTTTTCCTTCTCTTTCCTCTTCTCAATCTAACGATAACGTTCATTTAGATGCTATGAATATGATAATGTTGATCATATCATTGAGCCAAATATCGGACTGCTAAATAACAAAATAGTTTAAGTTGACTAGCATAAATTTTAAGCCAGAATTCATTATCCTACGAGCATTACATCACTAGGTGCACCATTCTCATCCACGCTTTATTGGCTTCGAACTTCTGATATTACGTAGCTTTCCCAAGTCGGTAAATAGGGCGTCGGTATGGTCCTTAGCACAAGAAATTAAGCTTAATTAGCTGAACGGATCCCTGCAAATAGCCAACTTTTTGCGGCACGTTTAAATAAGCAATTGAGAATTTCATTTTGGTGGAAGATACACTTCAATCTAGATTCGCAACGACAATGATAAGCGACTGTTGGATAGCTGCGCGGAACACAGATTACATTTAAGTAGCACAAACATCAGATATAGTGTAAGATGGTGCGCCACATCACGTTCTCCAGCCGCCGGATAGCGGTGGAGTCAAATTGGGCGTCGTCGTCATCATCATCATCATCATTATGCACAGCCATACAAAAGCCAAGAGTAACTAATGCTTCACTGCCATATAACCATAACATGCTAAATAAAAAAGAATTTTTTTATGAATAACAAAAAAATAATTTAGGCATAAAAATTAATAGTGAGATTTATGAGAAAAAGAGAGAATACATAATTACTATGAGTATGATTATCTAGATAACTCACAGAAGTGAGGCAAATTAATCATCTACAATGCACCATTATGTCCAAGTCATAAAAAATACCAAACCCCGCAGCTAAGTCTCTCCTACTAAGAAAAGAGAGTCACGAAGATGATTCTACCACAAATCTTCAACGAGATCAATTCGGTGCCAGGGATTCTAACCAAGAACTACGATGCGCAAGTGGATCCCATTTTAGCAGACGAGTGGGTCCTATACTACCCAATTTGGATGGCGGTGACTTCAATCGTTTCTGTCAACATTGTTTCTTACGTCCATCCGGCGCAGGATGAGAAAACAGCTCTGCTGGGCAATCAAAATGAGGGCATACGCAAAACGTCACCGAGCCAACGAAATTGATGGAGCCTTATATATTTAACGAGAAGCACTTGTTGGCAGATCCAAAAATACGTCTACGGATGTCCACATTGGTTATCCGTTGTTGGTTATGCGTGGTTGCATCCAGGATTGTCGCTCTTATTGGAACACATGTCGACTCGGACCATGCACTTGTCCGTTGTAGATTTGCTCTAAAATTTTCCGGGAAAATAATTAAGAATAAACCCCAAATTGATTTAGGCAAACTCGAACAACTGTCCATCTGACAAAACTATGAAAATATTCTTAAGGCTAATCTAACTGATCTGAATAGCGAAAATCCGAATATACTTTGGTCCAAGATAAGTTCCACTATGCACAATGCAGGTACTACTGTATGTGGCATAGCAGGCCCCCGTAGAAATAATCACTGGCTCTCTGTAAAATCTATGGAGATACTCGAAATAAGGCGCCAAATTCCACCTGGCTCGACTCATAATAATACCCGTCGCAATATAAGACGCCAACTTAAGCGCAGTCTAAAAGGCGATCTCGAAAACTTTTGGAGCAGAAAGGCTGAAGAAATGGAAGTAGCTTTCGCGTCAGGTAACAGTCGCTGTTTGTTCCAACTTATACGCACAACAGGTCCGAGAAAGTTAAAAGTTAGCGAAACTATAAATGATAGTAACAACGAATTAATAACCGATAAAATAAGTCGTCTTGACAGGTGGGCTGAACACTTTAGAGATCAATTTTCTTGGCCACCCGCGTCAGTTCCGCTTCCCGAAAGCATGTCTGCATCAACAGTGTGGAATGTTAGTCCCGAAGAACCATCCGAGTTAGAAGTACGCGATGCAATCCTATCTCTTAAGCGCCGCAAAGCCGCCGGCCCCGATGATCTGCTTCCGGGATTGTTTAAGGATGGTGGCGATATAATTTCAGGAGCGTTGACCAAACTTTTTCATACTATATGGAATGAGGAAACCGTACCACTTGACTGGAATGAGTCGACCATCATTCCCATCTTCAAAAAAGGCAATCGTAATTCGTGCGATAACCATCGTGGTATAAGTTTGACTCCGGTCGTATCAAGGTTATTTGCTTCGATTATCCTACGTCGTCTTAGCGCTTCACGTGAATCACAAACAAGAGAAGAACAGGCCGGATTCCGCGCAGGACGAGGTTGTATAGATAATATTTTTACGTTAAGGCAAGTTCTCGAACAGAGACATTTATATCACCGTCCCACAATAGTCGTCTTTCTAGACTTCAAGGGTGCATTTGATTCGGTGGATCGCAATGTTTTATTCCATATCTTGTCGAAAAGCGGTGTGCCCACTAAATTTGTTAATATTATACGAGCTCTCTACACAAATACTTCTGGTCGCGTTAAGGTTTACAACGAATTAACGCATAACTTTACAACCAGCAGTGGTGTTCGTCAAGGTTGTCCACTTTCCCCATTTTTGTTTAATTTTGTAATCGATGCTATTATGAACAACACTCTCTCACACATTCAGGACGCTGGAGTTGAAGTTCTCCCGGGAGATAAACTAGTCGATCTTGACTATGCGGACGATATCGTACTATTATTCGACAATCAGCATGCTGCCCAGACCACCTTAAATAGATTAGCAAACGTTGTTCCGTCTTTCGGTATGAAATTCGCACCCTCTAAATGTAAGATACTGTTACAGGATCACCCACCACTCACTCCAACGTTGCGACTGCAGAATGAAGATCTTGACATAGTCGACAGGTTTACATATCTTGGGAGCTCTATCAATAACGTAGGCAATATGTCCGACGAGGTGAGAATACGGATCGCGAAAGCTAGAGTAGCTTTCTCGAACCTTCGTCATTTATGGAGAAACGCGAATATTTCACTTTGCCTTAAAGGTCGTGTTTACAATGCATCTGTACGCGCAGTCTTACTATACGCTAGTGAAACTTGGCCTCTTAGAGTTGATGATCTGAGACGCTTACAGGCATTCGATCATCGTTGTTTGAGAAGTATAGCACATGTTGGTTACCAACAACGAATAACTAACGTTGACATCCGTAGACGTATTTTTGGATCTGACAATAAGTGCTCGTCTTTAGAAAAGCAAATAAGGCTCCATCAACTTCGTTGGCTCGGTCACGTTTTGCGTATGCCCTCATTCCGATTGCCCAATAGAGCTCTGTTCTCTCATCCAGCACCAAATTGGCGTAAGAAACAAGGTGGGCAGATTTTGACATGGCAGAAACAATTAAAGTCACTTACATCCAAATTGGGTAGTATAGGATCCACTCGTCTGCCGGGATGGGGTCCTCGTGCACATCACAGTTCTTGGTTAGAAACCCTTAGCGATATGGCAGCGAATCGAGCTCAGTGGCGATCTTGTTGCAAATGTATAGTAGAATCATCTTCGTAACTTTCTTTTCTTAGTAGGGCAAAGTTAGCTGCGAGGTTCGGTTTGTTTATGACGTGATACGGTGAAATCCGCAAGGAAGCTGTGTTGCTGATGTCGCCTTGCCCGAATGCTAACTTGGCCATAATGGTGTTGTGGAGAGGTTTAGTTTGCCTCATTTCTGTGAGTTATCCTGATAAATTTACTCATAGTAGCAAGGTTTTCCTTCTCTCTCTACCCCTCTCCCTCTCTCGTAAATCTCAATAATAATTTATCTAAATTCACTTATATACTTTTTTTCACTCCTTATGGTTATATGGCAGTGAAACATTAGTCACTTGACTTTTGTGTGGCTGGAAATGATGATGATGATGATGCTTCTCAAACAACGATGGTCGAATGCCTGTAAGCGTCTAAAATCATCAAATCTAAGAGGCCAAGTTTCAATAGCGTATCATAAAACTGCGAGTACAGATGCATTTATAACACAACCCCTAAGGCAGTATGAAATACTCGCGTTTCTCCATAAATGGCGAAGATCAGGGAAAACTAATCTAGCTTTCGCGATTCGTATATTTACAACGTAAAATATATTGACAGAGACATGTAAACATGTCAACTATGTCTATATCTTCACTCTGTAGTCGCAGAGTTGGAGTGAGTGATGTGGGATCCTGTAAAATTATCTTTCATTTAGAGTATGCGAATTTCATACCGAATGATAGAACATGTGCTAATCAATTCAAAGTGGACCGAGCAGAGTCGGGATTGCCGAATAATAGTACGATACCATTTTCACAATAAAAATCGACCAGTTTACCGCCCAGGAGAACTTTACAACATCGTCCAGAGTGGAATCCTACCTGTTCTTCTTTAGTGTGTGATTCACGTAAAGCGCTAAGACGATTTAGGACAATCAAAGCAAATAACCTAGACACGTCTGGAGTCAAGTTTATGCTACGATGGTTATCACACGAATCATAATTGCCTTTTTTAAAGATAGAAATGATGGTCGACTGATTCCAACCAAGTGGTACGGTCTCCTCATCCAATATAGTACTAAAAATGTAGTCAACGCTCCCGAAATTATTTCGCCACCATCTTGGAATAATCTCGGAAGCAAATCATCAAGGCTTGCGGCTTAGCGATGTTTAAGAGATAGGATTGCATGGAGCATTACAGACTCAAATGGTTCTTCGAGACATGCCACTCTATTGATACAGTTATGCTTTCGAAAACCTATCTGACGCAGGTACCCAAGAAAATTGACCTTTAAGTGTTCATCCCACATATCAAGACGACATATTATTGGATATTAAATGGTTGTTAAAATCAATTATAGTTTTGCTAACTTTTAATTTTTTGGACCTTTTGCGCGAATATGTTGGAACAAACAGCGACTATCACCTGACGCGAACGCTTCTTCTATTTCTTCAACCTTTCTGGTCGAAATGGATTCGAGATCAACTATTAGATGGCGCTTAAGTTGGAGTCTTATATTGCAACAAGTATTATTATGAGCCGAGCCAGTTGGAATTTTGCGCCTTGTTTCGAGTAACTTCATAGATTTAACAGAGAACCAATAATAATTTCTATGGGGACCTGCAACGCCACATAAATTAGTACCTGTATTGTGCATAGTGAAATTTATCTTTGACCAAAGTAAATTCGAATTTTCGCCATTAGGAATAGTGTGCTTGACTTTAGTATATCCTCATATTTTCGTCGGAATGACGGTTGTTAGAGTTTGCTTACATATATTTGGGGTTTATTCCCGTTTATTTTCCCGGAAAATTTTAGTGCAAATCTACCACGAATAAGTGCATGGTCCGAGTCGACATAAGTATCCAAAAAAGTACGACATTCCTAGATGCAACAACGCAATCTAAAATGTATTGCTACATGAATTATTTGAGTCCACCGTTGTCCGGGATCTGAAGGACGCCATGTAGCGCAACGTCTAAACTACGTCTTTAGTTTGTATTACTTAAATACAATTTGTTTCGCGCAGCTATCCAAAAGCCGTACACCATTATAGTTGCGCTAATTACGATTAAAAAATCACTAATTGCGCATTTGATGGTAACAATTATTTAAATGAAGTTTGCGAGCTTGAAGTAAAAACCAATCCCATTATATTTAACTAGACGTTGAACAACAAAGCAAAACTACCACCAGTCGCACGCACTGACGCGTTCCGACCTTCCACTATCATTATCAGAGTACGACGGTAAACTGACTAGCAAGGATCAAAACGCAATGCATATTTATGAAAATCAAGTACAATTTATGCGAGGCTACTAGAAGTGAGAGCCGCATATCTAATTTTGGTTTCCATATATATGCAATGCGGTTTGATCCGCGCTAGTCAGTTTGCCGTCGTACTCTGATGATTATCATGAAAGGTCGAAACGCATCAGTACGTGTGACTGACGGCGGTTTTGCTATTGTTTGACGACTGGTTAAATACCATGGGATTTATAGAAAAGCTAATTTATTCGATTTATTAGCGCGGTTCGACTGAGCATCAGAAGACATTGTACAAAAGTCAAATCTATATTGTCGCCCTTTGATATTCAATCAACATATAATTTTCTTGTGGAACGCCAGTTGCGTCGATTGACACTGATTTATAAGAATAATTTTCTAACTTTTTTCGTCGGGCCACCGAGGAACCTCCGATGGAATTCTGGAATCGCCGTAAGGATAGGTCAGTAATCAATTGACTGCATGCTATTAATTAAGATGCTGGTCACTTGACCACAACGTACCGTAGCCACACAAAAATTTTACACTTGAAAAGGTGTAAATCTGTAGAGTTTAACGGAAAACAGGGTTCATTGGCGAGGTATTATTGGCATAGAGTGCTCGTTAATCCAATGTTCGGGAAATCTCGATCTTTGATTATGTGTGCATTTATGTCCCAACCAATGTAATGGGCGTTCCATAACAAAATTATATTTTATGGTACTGTAAATAGTGGTTAAAGGGCGTATGTGTCCACATTGAGTCTCGCCAGTGACTTTGAAACAGATAATTTTCCTTTAGGTTCTTTTTCTTTGGTTTCCTTCTGGTCTGTGGAACTAATTTGTTGCGTTATAACACCTAATAGATTTAGCACTATGTGGTTCACCACCAACAAACATTGGTGGCATCTCACACAATCAACATTTTTTTAGTTATGTAAATCTTCAATACAATATCACATGCCCAGGTAGCGCGGTGTCTGTTCTATATTGACCCATTCGAAGTTTATGCCAGAAGAAAAGGCTAACCATATAACACAGTCGAGGAGAAATATATCTATAATCTCCTGGCCGGTAACTTTTTTCGAGATTTCGTTCACATACTCATACTGCATCGTGCACTCACTAACAAAAAGGCACTTGTCGAAGATCTAAGTCCTTTGCAAGCAGGGTTATATAGAGCGCCCGGTTAATTATGTCTCATTGATAAAAAAATCTTCATGAACTCACCATGCATGAGACCTAGATATTTTTATGTGTGTTAGCACATATGTATGCATTTACGTAGCGGTTTTCTTAGACAAGTATAAGCACTCGTGTTATTAAAATACCACTATATAATTATTCACCCTGGTTCTCAAGATGGGCTTAAAATTAAGGATCCAACGATGAAAAGCTCTATATGCGATTAAGCGAACGAAACTTTATAAAGGCTTTGTCATTATTTGATAACTATATTCGCTCAAACAAAAGACGACAGTAATTATTACAACAAACGATCTAGTCAATGGCATCAAATACCTACAAAGTTGTGTAAATGAATGTAATAGTTCCAACTAAGACAATAGCTACAAATTAGAATATGAACGGGGTCTAATTTTTTATAATATCAAAGATCCTTTTGAATACATGTAAGAATAAAAAGACATGTATTGAATATGTGCATATGAGCACTAAACTAACTTCCCACAAAGCATAAATATTTTAATTACAGAATTATTACACCTGGTCGTAATTGTGACCTATAATGGCTTTTAACCTGGCTTTCGAGACTGGGATTTAATAATTCTGTTTTTCGCGTCTAATCTCTTTCCAGATTATATATTCTGGTGCAGTGTTGCGTAATAAATACACAGTCCATCGCTCATAACTGGATTAATTAAATATATTTGAGTGTGATTAAAATTGAGGCTAATCTTAAAATTAAGGACGCTGTAAATTTGATTCAAGAAGTTTTACGCATGAACTTAATATATGTGGAAGAGAAACTATCTTATCAGACTCATAAAGGCACACTAAGACTGAATATGAATTGGGGATCTCATTAGTTATTAGGGCTGCATCCTCTACATTGTTTTATCTGGTGTAAGCATCGCCTGAATCGCTGGGCAATTGATGCGTGTATCATGCGCGCATGCTGCCCGAAACTGAAGTCATGAATTCTGTTGACAATTGAGATTCCGATATTTTGCAGACCCATTTTAGTCAGTATTATCCTAGACAAAGCTAATCTTTTTCAAAATCTAAATGGAGCTCTTCTTCAGTTTGCATCAAATAACTTTCTTGCCAATCTTGCAACAATCCCACTGTCATTGTTACCAATAAACAAAAGCTGGTCATTATCTCACACCTTGTTACATAATCCTACCTTCTGATCTTTTCAATCGGGTCATATTGCTTTTATTGCCAAGATTTATTATAAGGACCCATTTAGAGGAGGATATTTCTTCCGACAAAAAATAATACTCTTTATATTTTTTTGAGGCCAATATTTACAAATGTTGCTACTAGATATGGTGTATTTATGTAGAGGACAACCTTTTAATATTGGTCTGGATGTAACAACATGGTGCTTTCTTATATGTAAATTAGACTCATAATCCCGCACATAGCGAAAATCCAGTTGGCCTTTGATGCCAAATAAATGTATTATTATTATTATTAATCTAGTGCATTTTTATTAATTTTATATTATATTAAGTTTTGAAAACATAAGTATGACATACCTTGAACTATGTAAAATATCTAATTATATAAACGAGAATTTATAAAATCCTACATGTTTAGTAAAATGGAAAAAAAATTAATGCAGGTAAATATTTTCTCAAATATTTTTATTTATATTGCTAATTAACTTTCAAACGAAGAAAATAAAATATTTATTATTTTTCTAATAAATAAAAAATAATGCTATTTTTAGATTTTAAATAATACATTTTTATTTGCGTTGCATAAAAACAAAATATTGTATTTTTTATTTAAATTTACATTTTTAAAGCTTTAGAATATTTGTTTGAATTGTCTTACGTACTCATATTGTTTCGCTGGCGCTGTTTAATTTGATATTTTCTCGTGATGGTGAGTTTGTTATTGCGCCTGTAGTGTTGTTTCTTATGATTGAATTTGTGTTATCTACATCCCATTTAATTTTCAGGCTTCTGGTGTAAAATGCCATCAATCGTGCGTGGACGCGTACAATGATCTCAAAATGAAGAAGAATTGTCGTTATATTCTTTATCATATCAAAGATGAGTCAGAAATTCAGATACTGGAAAAAGGTGATAGAAGTAAGGATATTTGATTAAATGGACATCAGGCTCAACATACGAAGAGTTTTATAATAAACTGGTTGATGCTATGAATGAAGGTACGGGGCGTTACGCCGTATATGATTATGACATTGAGGGCAAGCTACCAGCTCTGATCTTTGTTGTGTGGAGTCCTTCTAATATTGGTGTTAGATCTAGAATGCTGTATGCTTCCTCAAAGGATGCGATCAAACGCAAACTTGTCGGAATTAAAAAGGAACTTGAGGCGAATGACTTGGATGAAATCACCGAGGAGGAAATTAAGAGAAAGGCAGAGAGCTAAACATGGAATTACGTGGACTTCGGTTTGCGCGGCGGCGCACCTTGCCCTTGCTTTTTCATGCAACTATTTGCGTATGCATCGATTGATTTTTCGCTTTTTGCATTTACATAACTGTCACTATTCTGACTTGGACAGTTTCATCGTTATTGTTATGAACTTTTAAAAAATCAGTTTATTGTTTTCGTTGACGGTCTTTAGCTGCAAGTAAGTTGAAAGATTGGTTTAGTAAATCTTTAAGGCAATGGAATTAACTTTAACTCATTACGTAATTTAGTTACCAGTCTTGTAACCATGACCCAAATGCCATCAAATTACCCTCAATGATCAGATTTTCTGCAGATGATTCTACAGCCAGCATTTAATTTGTACAAACGTTGTTCTTCAGTTCAGTCATATTTTGATGTAATTTTTTATGCAAATAAAATTTCAGTGCCTAATTATGAATGAGGCTGCTTTTACTCTACTTTACATGTGTGTTTCAGTTGAAGTGCCTCTTCCGCTGATATTCGTGCCTTATGTTGACTTTCAAAAAAACTGCATTTGTGAATGCTCGATATTGATTCGTTTAGGTAGCATTAATTTCGTCCAGTTCTTAAGTCATTTAAATATATGTTAAGTTTGTACCTAAATATTGCTTTGGCTACAACTTAGTTTTTGTTCATTTTACTGCGAGAAGCTTATTAGTTTTAAATATAGTTCGGTTAATGTTAAATTAATCCGGTATATTACGAATTATATGGAATTAAATTAAATAATTTGTAGCGGTTCTTGGTGTCGCGTAATTAACTGAGCCTTTTTGCGACTGGCATGATAGTTTTCATTCTTTTTCGGCGAAAATATAATCAGAAACATTCGGTGTTCTTCAAAGTTTTTGAAGTTTTATTTTTCACAAACAGGACTGTAAATGGATGCCTGTGGTTTTGTCCGAAATTTGTCCGCTGAAAAGGCGTTTTAAAATAAAGGAAGCGATAAATTGACTAAAATACTAAAGATCTTGCTTGATTGGGTCTCTTTATTATTGTGAAAACTTACTACGATCTAGCTGTCACCTGCGAATAGATAACCTATTTTGCCTCTGTAATTATACTTCAGTTCGACCATTACATGCAATCCCATCAATCTTGATTTTATGCTATCGACTACAATCACCATTTGAATAGTCTGTCTTGAAAGCCTCCAATCTTACACAAGCTAATTTACCGTATAAAATTTTCTATGGTTAATACATTTATTCTTTCTGTGATGTAGTTCATTTGAAAATCTAGGCCTAGTTCATTATTTATTGTTGGCGTATGCTCTTACGCTTCCATTCCAGTAAAAAGTGTAAAATAGGACCGGAAGGGCCAGTCAGAATGAACGAAATGTATTATCTGATGTATACTACGCCACATGTATTTGTTCAAGAAATGTTGGGAAGGTGGACCAAATGTATAGCGCATAATACGAGCTCCTAATGATGAGTCGGAAATAAGCACTAGATTATACCTTCTGTAATAGCTGAATTTTCTATGTACTTTGGTTCTAATTTGTCCTTGGGAGAGCAGCATCTAATGCACAATTGCATGTAAGTTAGTTCCTTATCTTCAGAATGTTAAAATGATTGGAGTTCCGTGATTAGTTTATCGAGATGACTAAACAATTCAGTATATGTAGGGCTTAGCACAGCAATATGAAAGACAAGCTTAAACAGAATAATTCTGCTTTGGACCATGTTCTCGCTAGGAACTCGCGGGATTTCCCCCTGCCAATTGTCTTGATCAATTGTTATATTGCAGTCCTATCATTTGAAAATCTAGAATAAAACAAGCTTCGTTGGAGTTGTCTAGTTCCTTCTCCATTGGCATGTGCTCCGGAAATCACCGTTTGTAAGATTATTTTATTCGTTTACGTACCTATTTTATCTCTTCAATAAATGTGCGAGAGTAAGATCGAATATTTAAGTTTTAAAGGGCACAGTACAATGTTCAACTGATGAGTCATTAGTAACCATGACATTCATGTGTAGACGAGATTATACCTTCAGTAATTGCACACTTTGGTAATGCTTCTAGTCATATTTGAACGAACTTACAATAAATTTTGTGAGTTTTTACAGCACAGTTAAATAAAGCCGTCTTCACAATAACTCGACTCGACTGTTAAATCTTTTAGTCTTGTCACTTTTTTCAAGCAGGTGAGTAATATTAGATTACGTGCACATATTACACGACAAACAGGAGTCAGAAAACGTATATTCTTGGAAAAAGTGCTAAATTCACACAAACATTTACCAGTTTATATTCAAAATATGTACGAACTTGTACGAGTTGGTTTATTTAGCTGAGGATTTGGAATTTTGCATACAAAAGCCTTAGCTGTGCTTAATTCTCTTTAGATTTGAAGGTCACTTGGAAATCCGTCTCAGTTGGAGTGTTATTTTTAACAATTTGTTCAGAAATTACGGAATTTTTCTCTCCTATGCCAGCTTCGCGTATGTTAAAATGTTCTTTAATTCGATTCATTGGTAATCGGCTATTCCGACCTATTTAGCGCACCGAGCATATGTGGCATTTTGTACAAATAAACCGTGCTCGACTTTTATTATAGGTAACTTTTCCGAGAAGTCACTGCTTTTTATATCTTCATGTAAATTTTACGCATGGTGCTTACTTTTTAAATAGTAAACTGTCATATATTGTCTTTTGGCTGTGTACGGTTGCATTACTTTTTATCGGTGGTTATATTCAAATTAATACTGGTTGTAGAATAACTTGTTTCTTTCGTCAGATTTTGGTGTGGAGTGTTGATCATTGACATGATTGGTCTTATTGGCAACAGGTTGTTCGTTCTGTCTCCTTTATATAATTTTTGGCATGCCTTACATTCTGAATGATGTTATCCATTTAGAACTTATATCGTCGACTCTTTGCTCAATTGCTTGACACAATTTTAATCGCACGCCATTTTAAATTCTCGGTAGTTTCCGTTGTCTTTATTTATTTTGCATGGCTTTAATTTCTGTTCATCATCAAGTATATTGATTAATTTTATAGATACCATATTTCGTATTCATATTAGCAATATATGAGCTTAAATAATCTAATTTCGTTGTTGTCCCGCAATTATTGGAGTCCTTTGTTAGTACCTCGTTATAAAATAGTATCGCTTGTAATTCAGCTTTAATATGTGAAAAAAAATTCATCTAGTGAAACTCTAGATGTAACACCTTTGTGCATACTCTCCAGTGCGGTTTTTGTTCTTATCTGTCGTCTGGTTCTTAACGTTCGGCAATATACAAGTCTGTCATACTACATGTGGAAGCGATTTTGAAATGAACATTTATATCACTAAACGATCATTACAACAATTACATGATGAGTTCCCAATAAAGCCAAAACCGGACTACTGGATGAATTTTCTTTTCCACAATGCACATTTCTTACTGACAAAATGTAAGTTCTTAATGGGTCAGGTATTTGTATCAAGATTGCGACCTTGGCTAAAGAAATTGTTGTCACAGCCCGCGCAACCAGTGTTAGTTTAATTAGATAAATATTCATTCCATGTTGGGTGGAGTCTGTTCTATAACAGATTGGGATGATTAATTGGAACCTCAAGTCTAAAGGGGTGCCATATATGTTCATCATATAGGAAATCCTAACAAAGAAACATAACTGAAAGTTATGTGTAGTGTGCGACAGGGTGGCTTAGTAGGTAGAGCACCTGATTCCGATGCAGACGTACCCAAGTTTAAGCACTGTCCGCGGCAAAATTGTAGGCGATATATGGTGAATTCCCAATAAAAACGAAACCAGTCAGTTGGGTGAATTGTCTTTTCTACACTATACAGTTCTTAGTTTATATTGACAAACGAATATACATAATGTTTCAGGTGTTTATATCAATATCACAACCTAATAAAAGTAATTAGCATCGCAAGTGCAACCAATTTTCGTTTAGTTGTACAGGAGTTTGTACATGTTTTGTATATAAACTGGTAATTGCTTGTGCGCGCGGGTGTATGCTTGCTTCCCAGAATGTAGGCTTACCTATTCCTGTTTATCGAGTGTTATTTACGCTTAATCCAAATTTTCCTCTTTCTTTAAAAAAGCGAGCATACTAAGTACAAGACTTTACAGTCGTGTTTAGCTGGAGTGAAAAGTAAATGACCTGCTTTACTTCAACACATGATTTATTTCTCAATTAAAAGTTCAGATGCATAATGGCTAAGCTAAAAATGATGCATCGTTTGTTACTGTTTAAGCTATACCTAATCCACAATTACGTAGGCTAGTTCACCGCACCTAGTAATAGTGGAAAATTTTGTGATTTTGCGTGTTCACGAAGAGAATTCGTTATTAATTACGTGATAAATCAATCGAGATAATTCAGTAATTGAATTACGCGGTCTATTTAGGCGCAGTGGTGCGATTAACAGGTTGTATATAAAATATAATTATATAGATTCTCTGTTTGATCCTGTTTTTGCTATATACTCAGGCCAATTGTTTTGGTCGATTGTTGTTTTGTAATCTCATTTTAATCTACTAATTAGTCTAACTTCATTAGAATATCTAGGATCAGACATTCCGTTGGAGTGACCTGTTCTGTATTATTCGCATTTGCTGCTCTGGAAGTCATCATGCGTAATATGATCATCTTCGTTTACGATTGCATGTTTGAATTTAAGTTTGTTCAATTGTCAATTACGTATTGTGTACCCAGTAAAAAATTGGTTCAAATATGTAAAAAGTCCGAATGGATTAAAGGTAATATCTCATGTATAAGCGTTTCGTGCTTCCTGACAACTTGTTATAAGCCGTTACTATTACTTGTACCGGTATATGGTATCGAAGTTTAACTATATAATACATATGTATTAGATAATTTTACTTTATTGATTTCTTGCGGCTTGGCAAAATTTAACTAATCATTTGGATCAATAGTTCCAGGAAGCAGTATAGACGGTGGCAGCAATAGTTATTACCTTTCAGTAGCAAAGAGTGAATAATATGTTCGATCCTACCTTGAATTTGATGCTTAATGCACTGATAAGCGGTTCCACTACTTAGGGGTTTTTAAGAAATCTAGATAATCTGTGCTCCGACTTGCCCATGGTAAAATAATTGCGGCCGCTTTAATGCTATAAGAGAACCACATCTCTCAGCATCGTACTATTTATTGAATATTGATATGATATATCATTAAATTTGTTATTTTACGAATGGTTGTGTCCATCCTCGAAACAACCTGTTTGTTTCTAGTGATTTCGTTTATAAACTTAATTACCCGTCGTTGCTTGGCAAACAGAGTGCATAAGCGACCTGAACTAAAGTTAAACAAGTAATTTGACTGGATGTGACAGTATTGCACATAGATTATCGGCCAGAAGGAACATACCTGGTAATTCTTGCTCGGAAAAAATGTTTCTATACGTTTAATGATTAAATTGCTGCAATTAATTGATGGCAGTAGCTTTCGTTGTATCTTCATACTTAAACACTTCATCAATTAAACAGGTGGAAGCTCTAGTTCCGATTTCGTATCAAGATGAGAGGCTTCTTCACGAATTATTTTGGTGTAATAAAAGCTACAAAAGTTTCATGATCTTTGCTGTATCGAAATTGTGCAGCCAAAGTTTGTTCCAACATTTTCCGGATATAAAACTGGTTTCTTCCACTTTATTCTTGCTACAGGTCCGGGAAAACGGAATTTAGCGAATTACTTGTAACAATAATCTAATAGCCGGTAAAATGTGTCGTCGATAGGTGAGCTGAACAGAATGAAGATCAGTTTTCTTTGTCAGATGCATCAGTCTGGAACCCCGCATTTGTGCACGTATCAACAAAGCGATTCTTAATAAAAAAACGACAGAAATATGGAACAACATCTTTTCACTGCAACTCAACAAAGCTGCTGATCATTATCATTAGTTTCCGACCTGATTTTGGTTGGTGGTGATATAATTTGAGGGGCGTTGACTAACTTTTGCTCTATATAGTGGGAGGAGATCATGCCACTTTCTTGGAGTGTGACCATTCCTATCTTAGAAAAGGCCGTCTTAGCTAGTGCTATAAACATGGAAGCATGAGATTGACTCCAGTTGTATCTAGATAACTTGCTTGTTTGCCACGCAGTCTCGGCTCTTCGCGTGAATCACATACTGGGGTGAAACAAGCGGAATTTTGGCCAGCAGAAATATATAGATAATATTGTTCCTTTAAGACAAATACTTGAACAGCGACACTTATGTCGCCGTTAAACGCGACTTCAAGGACGCAATTGGCACAGTGCATCGAATTGTTCTATATGTTACCAAGTTTATGAGCTTGAAGTAGAAACCAATCCCTCTTTATCTAACCATGCGTCAAAAACAGCAAAACTACCGCCAATCGCACGTATTGACACGTTTCACCTTCCATGATCATCAGAGTACGATGGCAAACTGACTAGCGAGGATCGATCCGAATTTAATATATATGGAAAGCAAAATTCTATATGCGGCTCTCAACTCTAATGGTCTTACATTCATTGTACATGACTGGAACTGCTGGCTGCACAATTTACATGCAGTCACGAACATTAACTGATAGATAATGTTTTTTGTGGAGAACTAATAAATATGAAGTTCTGTATTAGGTCTTGCGCAACATGTAAGAAACTCATTCAATTTTGACCAGAAGGATAAACCAATGACGGCATGACCGAAAAGTGCAATCTCGTGCACATTCATTTCGTGCGTACTGGCGACTCGTCAGTGGGAGCCGGTATTACGCCCTATACCCACTATATTTTGGTGAGGAATATGGGAAAATAGGACGGATTTACTGGAGTAACACTGGTTCAGAAAGGGTTGTAATTCTCAATTGTGATGGACTTTAGCATACATTGAAATCCATCGTGTTGGTACCATGTTCCGACACGACAACCAGTGTCAGTACCATGTACATTTTCGGTAGTATAAAGTTGGTATCGGATACTGACACATTAACCATAGTTTTGGTATCATTTACAGGCTCGGTACATTTATTATATAGAGTGGGTTAGCGTCGAAGTTGCATTGCCGAGACTTTATATGATGTTAGCTTCATTTTTGCAGGTTTATACATTCGTCTAGGAGATTGAACCCTTCTATTTTCCAACATTCCTCACCCACATATATAGTGGGTATAAGGCGTAATACCAACTCCTGATTAGTCGCCTGTAAGCACGAAACAGATGTGCACGAGATTTTACTTTTCGTTCATTCTGTCTTTAGTTTATCCTTCTGGTCATATTTGAACGAGTTTCTTACCAGGTGCACAAGACCTAATAGAGAACTCCATCTTTATTAGTTCTCCGCAAAAAACAGTATCTATCAGTTAATGCTCTTGAGTGAATATAAATTGTACAGTTATGTTCAATTTATGCAAGACTATTAGAGGTGAAAGCCGCATATTTAACATTGCTTTCCATATATATGCAATGAAGATCGCTCCTCGCCAGTCAGTTTGCGGTCGTACTCTGATTATGATCATTGAAGGTTAAGCGTGTCAATTTTTGACTGGCGGTAGTTTTACTATTGTGTTCAATTTGGTTATATAAGTGGAAGTTGGTGTTTTACTTTAGAAGTTCACAATCTTAATTTTAGTACTGCAATCCATTAATACTTAATTGTATTGTCTATATACATATATATATATATATATATATATATATGTAGCTTCTGAACAATTAATGTTCGTGTCTGCATAAAGATTGTTCAGACGACATTTCCAATCAGGTACAATGTATGCTAATTAATGTCACACACTTTGACTATCAGGATATCCACTTCCTCATTTTTAATGGATGTCATATTGATCTATACTATTTCATATGTTGAGAATGCACGTTTCAACTATTTTCCTGGCTGTAGATTTATCGATCGTAACTGCAGAAATGTTGTGTTACCATACCACCTTGAATTGACTGGCAATCGTCTTTTATCTATTTGTAAGTCTACTAGAGGATTATCCACCTCTCACTTAAACTCTGCGTCTGAAAAGTGAAAATTTGAACGAATTTGAGCGGTTTATTTAACTTTGTAGTTATATCAAAATGTCAGGTAATAAAATACAAGGTGATTATGTGACACACGAAAGCTTGAAATTTCTCCAACTTTCTTCGTATATGTACAAGCACGAGTACCTCATTATGCACTAAGGATGGTGTGTATGGTATATCTGCACATGCAGTTTAATTACACGATAGTTAACTGATCATTTTGAGCAGAAAATATTAGACGTTTTCAGGCATTGTACCATTTGTGCAGGAAACCAGATAAGCAGATTTTGATATGACAGAAACAGATTAAGTTAACTGAAATTAAATTGGGTAGTATACGACCCGTGCGCATAATAGTTCTTAGCTGGATATACTGCGCAGTATAGCGCTAAATAGAGCTCACTGGCAATCTTGCTGCATATTTCTAGTAAGATCATCTTAAATTTCCTGCCATAGTGGGGTATTGTGAATTGCGTGGTTTGGTAGTCCATGAAGCGCTATTTATATCACCACATGGAATCCTTACAGTCAAAATCGACTTGCCGTAAAGCTGACTTGAAGGTTTTCGTGTTACCTAGAATTCTTGTTTGGCTCATTCATGTGTGTTTCCTCGATAAATATAACCATCTGATCTAAACCCTCCTATTCATAATTTGCTTAAATTAATTGTTTGTTTGAAATTATTATCGAATTTCTCATCACATTTGTTGCATCAGTTATTAAATTATTAATGTATTGATGATGATGATGATGCGAGACTACTGGGAAATGGCGTCTGTTCTAATTTTCATATAATGCGCTTTCTTATTTGTGAGACAGTCTGTCATCGAACTTTGATAAGACAAATAGAAGGTAGAAATATATCAGTACGTACAACTAGCGGTCGTTTGTCTGCTGTGTGAGTTTTTATATGAAATGAGATTGGCGCTTATACTACGTCCGAAAAATTACTTAAATTAGTGTTACGAGCACCTAAACACTCAATATCTAATTCATTGAATTACTTGTATAAGTTTGACTAAATCTTCTGAGATAAACATTCCTCCAGAGTGTATAGAAATTATGCAGCTGGCATTCCAGTTATGTATAATGCTTGTGAGACTACTAGAGAAGAAAGATATTTTAATTTCCACAAGTTGTTTTTAAATTACATTTTGACCATAATGAATCAGCCTGACGTCCAACAATGAAAATAATAATGCGTCCGTACGTGCGAGTAACGGCTGCTCTTCTGTGCTGTTCGAAATGTTAAATATAATAGGATTAGTGTTTATACACAATGCGCAACCTTGACTAAAACTAGTACAGTTAACAACCACGCGATGTCTAATTAATTTAATCAATGATAAGTTTGTAGAAACCTGCTAAACAAGCATTGAACCTGACTGTGTAGAATTTCTGCAGTCGACATTCTCAGTATATATACTGTGTGCGAGATTACTAGGCGAACAATTTTCATTAATGATTTTTTGCATCATACAAATTTTAGTTCGAGGATTGTATGCTTCACTTTTGTCGCGCTTTCATAATGACCATCGGTTATAAAATGCGTCAGTTCATAGGACTGACGGTAGATTTGTTCCGACGTTTGACTAGTTAACTAAAATAGATTGGGTGATCATAACAAATCTGCATAATTCTCTAAATCAAGTTTGCAAGCATGAAGTAAACATCAATCCCATTGTTTTTAACCAGTCATTGAACAACATAACAAAACTACCGCCAGTCACACTTGCTGAGGCGTTTCTACCTTCCATGATCATCGTCGGAGTACGACGGAAAACTGATTATCGAGGATCAAACCGCAATTCATATATATGGGAAGAAAGATTATATATGCGGCTCTCACAACTAGTAGTCCGCATAAATTTGACTTGATTGGAAACGTTGATTGCACAATTTCTATGCTGTCGCGAGCATTAATTTTTCAGATTTAGCCAACTATATATAGGTAATAAAACTAAACAATCATTGATTGTGCGGGTGATGGTGATAATACTCTAAATCATGTTTTCGAGTTTAATGTAAACACCAACCACATTGTATTTAACCAGTCGTCGAACAACGACATAGATATTGGCGACTGGTTAAATACATTTGTATTGATGTTTATTTGAAGCTGGAAAACTGGATTGAAATAATTGTCAACACCACCCGCACAATCATTGATTGTTTAATTTTGTTATCAATATATATTTGGTTGAAGAAATCTACAGTATTGTTATCAATTACAGGTATTAGCACACGCGCAATCAATGACTGCTCAATTGAATAAATTATGTGTGGCGAAAACAGCAAAATTAGCGCGGTTTGTGACTTCAAGGAAATGACATGGACATTAAAACAATGTGGGAATAAATACGTTTCTAACTTTCCATAACTTATACATAACTTGCGTTTAGATCCTTGTGAGTTAGCCTGCCTTTTAAGCAATTATAACCATAATGGAAGGTTGAGATGCGTCAATATATGCAGCTGAATTTAGTTTAATTAGGTGTGCGCAATATAAGGGGAATTAATTGGTTATTCCCACAATATATAGATTCCATAACGGACGAATACGGCGAAATATACAAATTAGCGATATCGTTCCCCAATACAATATGATGCCATCAGAGTACAGAAAAGAAAAATATCTTCCAACATGTCTCACCGTCGAGGAATTTGTGTTCGCTTATAGTCAATACCTAGTTTCTGGCCCATTTGTTTTCTTTATTGGGCTAATATCGGCATCTGCTTATTGGTTTAGGTAAAACACTTTTATGTGGTGGCACAATGTGCTAAATCATAACAATTACAGAGATACAAATTGTGGCCTAAAGGCATATGTGGTGCGCGAATCTTAACAAGTACACCCGAAACGTTTCTTTATGCCGCATCTGTCATGCTTGAATAAGACTCTAATTGATTCCAACATGTGACTGCGTATTGCAGGGCATACATTTGACCTTTTATATCATTCGATAGTACGTTTCTCTTTATAAACGTCCAACCTTTCTTCGCGCAGCCAACTTCTTTCAATATGTCTCTCAGCTTAAGTTGTATACTGTAATACTGAAGGTGTTATTATTTAAATCAACATTCCAATCTTCATTTTATATATATATATATATATATATATATATATCAGTAGTTGGTATATAGCAGATAATTTTGTGTAGCGTCCGCTCGTGCAGGTCAGTGATTAGTGTCACAAACTGCGAAGCAGAAATGCACAGTTTCGAGTACTGTCCGCGGAAAATTCTGGACAGTACTTGAAGAATTTCCAATAAGGACGAAACCGGTCTACTGTATGAAATTCCTTTTTTTTACATTACGCGATGCTTAGTTTTTCGCTGAAAATGTATACGTATAATGGAATTGTGGTTTATATCAAGATCACAATCTCGATTCAATAGTTGGTTGTGACTGTCTAGGAACTGTGTGGTCAACTTAACAAATAAGTATTGTACGTTAGAAATTTCTTGTGAAGAAAGACAATATTTTTTCTCCAAAACTTGTACATCTGTTGGGTCCTTTGGAGTTAAGATCTGTATTAATTTCCATGGAAGTTTCCAATGCGTATAATTTTGTATAACGTATAAATTTCTTTTCGATTATTCTAAGTCAGTCGAGCGTCTTGAATTTATAATGACCACTGGTAGTCCAATGTATCATTTATATCTTTTAACTGTAAGTTTGTGTAATGTTCAACGCCTGTTGAACCTCCACAGATTGCATCATTATCCTATAGCCGGCCTGTCCTCATAGTCTGACTTCTATACATTTTGGACCCATTCCTTTTAACCGTCGGTACATTTGACCCAATCGGGTTAGAAGGACTGCTTTAATCCGCATGATTTAGTCAAGACAAATAAATCTCGGATTCAATAATCAAATTTCGAGATAATTCGAAAATTGTTTTAAAAAATTTCCATTTAATCAACAAAAAATTAGTACGATTTAGTAGTTTCTCGTATGGCCAATTTCAAAGGAAGACCGAGTAATTGACTGTCAATATTTAATTAGGACACGGTACGCTCAGACAGCGTGGTTTTGAGCAACTCACGTTCAGATGTCAAGAACACATGAGTGGATTAATTTTGCTCAACTACGACGAGCGCACTCCAATATGTAATGGCCACCCATGTATTATTCTCAACATCATTAAAAGATTTCGCTTTGATAGCGTTCATTAACGTAAAGGCGACTAGCAATCCAAACCGTGTTTCCATTTTAATGGTTAACTCCTTTTGAATCTACACATGTTGCTACCTTATGCTATAACAGGCTCGTCTCCTGACAGTAATGTATTTCCAGTTAGGATTACTGTATGTGGGATTACGTCTGAAGAAGGACATCATGCTTTCCACAATTTATAAAAACATTGTGGTTTAATCCTTGAGTGTCATTCTGACGTCGATCTCTGATGATGAACCTGGAAAGTAGAAATGCGCAAATACGTTCATGCTGCCTTTGGTTTATCCTTCTGGTCACAACTGAACTAATTTGTTACTAGGTTCGCAAAACCTAATACATACTTGCATATATATTAGCTCTTCGAAACAAACAGTATTTAACTGTAATACTGGAGATTGGTGGTAATTTCGCTATTTTGTGTATCTAGTTTAATAAAAGGGAATTAAGCTTTACATAAATTCTGGAAGTTAGATTCAATTAAACAATCATTGATTGCGCGAGTGTTAACAATTATTTATATCAAGGTTGAGATCTTAATGTTAATACCAGTCCTATAATATATATATATATATATATATATATATATATATATATATATATATATATTCTTTATATCAATGTCCATACTCTTTTAATATTACCAGTATATTTCTAATAAGGAAGAAAGAACACATTAATAACTAGGTGGACCAAGAGCTACTTTATTTCTAAGTGAATATAATCAAATCACTTACAATCTTTCTCTAATAATGAACTTCTAGAGGTAATACATTGATGTTTGAATAAAGAAATTAATGGCCCGTCCGTTGAACTCTTCAAATCTTGAGAGTAGAGTCTTCTCTGCGGAAGTGAATGTCAATTGCGAGCTAGCAAATGATTTAACCACAGCAAGGAAAAGTGAAGTTGAGTGAAGGTCAAAGTTATCATCTAGCATCTAAAGATAGTTCAACCTGGTGAAAAAACTAAAAACGAAGTTCCATTTGACTAGACAAGGTCAATTGGAGATAGTCTATGAAGTATCAGAGCATCCAAGCGGAGTAGGTTGGGTCCGGGCAGATGAGTTGAAGTGTGAGATCGAAGATGAAGGCGGACCGGAGGCATACATCGACCGATGGAGTCCATTGTCGTGAAGATTGAGTGGATGGAGCGTAACATAGACCTGGATGTAATCTGCTGGATTGAAGCGAGTGAGTCTTGCAGGGGACGCAGGCATCCGTAGGATGAGGTTCTGATTGAAGAAAGACGAGGAGGAGTCGATGTCCGAAGCAAACCGTTGCTGGATCGGTAGGGCTGTTGATTTTCCCGTCTTCCGCTGAAACAAGAAAGAAAAGAATTGCATGAGCAAAACGTAGTAAAGTATCCACAACGTGGATATGATGGGGTCAGGAAAGAGCTGAGAAGTGGTATCAGTGAGTCGAGAAGGAAAGATTAAAACCAGAGGGGTAAAGTGGAAAATTAGATGACTGCCTGAGGGATTTCGCCCTCCGAAGTCAGTAAAGAGAATAACCTTGAATGAATAAAATGTTATTGATTGAGAAGGAACCAGTTTCGTTTCCAATCAGTCGTATCACAAAGAAGTTTGTTGAAGAATTACTGATGGGCTGCCTTTTTAAATTCGTGCTGGGGTAGGCGCTTTATGTCCGCGGGAAGAGCGTTGAAGACACTAGTGGCTTTGGAGAAAAGATAGATTTTATTTAAATATGGTGGGGGTATGCTTAGCTTGGATAGAAGTGTTGCTAGAACGTGTGGCGTAATGGTGACTTGGGTGAGCAAAGTTGGAGAGTGGTAAGCAAGTTGTGAACTTATGGATAAAAGAAATGACTCTAAGGTAACGGGTAAACCAAAGCGGTAGAAGATTTGCCAGGAGTAGGCGTTCCCGATAATTTTGGCATTGCGGGAAGACTCGCTTTGGAAATCTGGTGGATACCTGTTCAATAGTATACGAGGAGGCGAGAGTGAGAGGACAGTAGAATTCGCTGGCGTATGAACTGAGGGGCAGAACGTAGACCTTGAATAACGTGAGTTGGAGAATGGGGTTGTTAGTCTTAAAACAGATCAGACGGGCCCATTTGAAGAGTTTGGAAGTAGTGAGCGTAAGGTGTAGGGAGAAGTCTAGGGATTTTGAAAAATGAATGCCAAGATGATCATCATCAGAGTACGACGGCAAACTGACTATCGAGTATCAGACCGCATTGAATATATATGGAGATCAAATTTAGATATGCGACTTATATGTCTAGCAGTCTTGCATACATTGAACTTGACTGGAAATGTCGGCTACACAATTTCTATGCAGTCACGAACATTGATTTTTGCAGCTTTCGTCACATATACATATATTGGCAAAACAATTTAAGAATAATTGATTGCGCGGGTTGTTGTAACAATTCTAAAAATAAAGTTTTCGAACTTCAAGTAAATACCAATTCCATTTTAGTTAACCAGTCGTGGAACAACATAACAAAAGTATCGCCAGCCGCAACGTACTGACGGGTTTCGACCTTCCTTGTTCATGTTCAGAGTACGACGGCAAAGTGACTAGCAAAGATCAAACCGTATTGCATATATATGGAAATCAAATTTAGATATGCGGCTCACACATCTAGCAGTCTTGCATACATTGAACTTGACTGGAAATGTCGGCTGCACAAATTCTATGCAGTCACGAACATTAACTGTTTGCAGCTTTCGCCACACACACACACACACACACACACATATATATATATATATATATATATATTATACATATATAGGCAAAACAATTTAACAATAATTGATTGCGCGGGTGGTGGTAACAATTCTTTAAATCAAGTTTGCGAGTTTGAAATAAACACCAATCTCAATTGTAGTTAACCAGTCGTCGTACAACATAACAAGTTCAATGTATGCAAGACTGCTAGTGGTGTGAGCCGCATATCTAAATTTGATTACCATATATATGCAATGCGGTTTGATCCTCGCTAGTCAGTTTGCCGTCGTACTCTGACGATGATCATGGAAGGTCGAAACGCGTCAGGGAGTTGCGGCTGGCGGTAGTTTTGTTATGTTGTTCGACGACTGGTTAATTAAAATGGGATTGGTGTTTACTTCAAGCTCGCAAACTTGATTTAAAGAATTGTCACCACCACCCGCGCAATCAATTACTAATAAATTGAATGCCAAGATGTTTGGCAGAATCAATTGTTTCTATGTCGAGGGGATAGTTAGCAACCGGGATAGAGGAGAATGGACCAGAAGAGAGTTTCATTAGACGAGTCTTGGTGGGATTTAGTTTAAGGCCAATTTAGCTGAGCTGCGATATAAGGAGTAAGAAGGGGTTGGATGCTGTGGGGCTACTGAATACGATAACCATGTCATCCGCATATTTGAACAGCTTGAAAAGTTTGTCTTCAACCTGCATGTGCGCGAGCATAAGGTTGATGAGAATAGGACCAAGTATGGAGCCCTGGGGAACACCAGATCGGATATGGGCTGGCCTCGAGTGACTACTGCCGACTTTTACTGTCGCACATCGGTTTCGGAGATAGGAACTGAGAAGATTGAGAACGTTACAGCAAATACCGCTTCTCAGTAAGGCGGTTTTGATTGCTGAAAATGACAGCGAGTCAAAAGCTGTTTAGGTTTTCAATTTATTATGCTAGTGGTAACAAATCTGACTCGCTTTTACTTATGTTTCTAGTTTTGGCGGTTGGTAAGTGTGTATGCGTTTGTGTTTGTGTTTGTGCGTGTTTGCATGTAAAGGGAAAAATAGCACTCGTACATGTAACAGTGAACAATGCGCACAAATGGTTAATTCTCAAGCCATCAAAACAATATTGACAGATCTGTTTCTTTCAATACTGCACGAGATTGACCTTCATGCAAACACACACACAAACACAAACGCATACACACTTACTAACCTGTCAAGACAAGAAATAGATGTAAAAGAGAGTCAGATTTGTTACCACTAACATAATCAATTTAAAATCCAGAATGTATATAAATGAATGGTTGTAGAGCGATGATTAGTATTCACGAAATAAATGGCCTTTATCCACTTTGTTATTAATGTGGTCTTTCTTCCTAATTATAAATATATATATATATATATATATTTCTAATGTCAATAATATACATTTGTCATTATAAACTATTGTATAACATAAAAGTAATTCATCCAGTAGACTAGTTTCGTTCTTATTGGAAACTCTTCAAGTACTGTCCAGAATTTGCCATGGACAGTGTCTCGAATCTGGGCTCGTCTGCTCCAGAATCTATTGCTTATATTACTGAGCGGCAGAGTGTTTACATCATGATCCAAACCTTGATTTAAATAATGTGTTATCATGTATTGATATTATCAATCGCACAATCAATTCGGGTTTTTCGAATATCTTATTTATGTGTGGTGAAATCTTCAAAAACATGTTTGTTCGAGACTGATTTGAATTTGTGCAACGTACGTTTTGGTACTGTATAATATATGCAATATTTTATGTGATAAATACTCGTTTCTAATTTGGCATAAATTATGTATAAATTGCGGTTTGATTCGTGTTGGTCAATCTTCCACAGTATGCTTATAATTGCCATGAACAGTTAACTTGTGTGGGTACATGCTTCTGTTTCTAGATTTGATGCTTTGCGACTGGTTAAACAAAATAGGACTGATGGTCATTTTAAATCTGCAAAATTAAAAAAAAAAATTGTTATTGCTAGTAGTGCAATAGATAAGTAATAAATATAAATGGACCAGTCTGAAAGAGATTGATTTTTTATCTTAATACCGGTTTCAACTTAAGTTGAAGGAACTTCTTAGTTGCGTACCTGGATTAAGTGAAATTACCTGATCTGCGTTTTGACTAACGCAGCTTTCATTGTTTCAGTAATTTTCTTTTTGCATTATATTTCGATCTACATTACCGTAGATCTTCATCAGATGCATTTCATGCTTCATTTCTTCGTGAAATGCATCTGATGAAGATCTACGGTAATGTAGATCGAAATATAATGCAAAAAGAAAATTACTGGAACAATGAAAGCTGCGTTTGTCAAAACGCAGATCAGATAATTTCAACTAAAGTTGTTTTTGGTTGCAAGAGGGCTGATTGAGGCCCTGAAAGATGTTTTATTAAAAAATGCTAAAACGTCTCAACTAGTATTAGAGTTTTCAGTACAAATGCAAGTGCATTATATCGTCGAACTAAAGCAATTTCAAAGTTTTCTACTTAATTACTTGGGTTATTAATCAATCGTGCTTCATATTTCTATGATATACAATTCATTGGTTAAAAAACGACCAGCATTTCTCAGTTCTAATATTAACTTATTTTAAATTTATGAAATTAAAACCTATATCTTTTAATCTGCTTTGAAACGCCCAAGTTTAATTTCTTTAAGTTTGCATTAAACGTGTATGCTGCCTTCATTTTTGGACACAGACAAATGCTATTGGCATTAATATGGAATTTGTGCATTCTCAATTTTGCCAATTTAAGAGTATGTCGCAATCATTTAACAAAATGTGAACGCCCAGGCAGAAACGTTTAGCATTTTCCCGTAATATTATCGTCATCATTAAAGGCATTATCTACATAGCTTGTAAAGAACTAACTAGCGTTTTTTTTATAAATATCCCTACTTTGTGCACTATGATAAAATATAGTTTCAATATAGCATTAAAATTTTCTGCTAATTAATTTGGTTGATCTCTCAGACTTTAAAATCCAAAACTAATTAGTTTAATTATCTCGTATTTTCTCTATAAACTTATTCCACCAACAGATGAATCGCGAAATCTTGAAGTGTATTTTGCTCTAATAGCCTTTAACAATAAACAGCCAGCAAAATTGCAGAGATTTTAAACATTGTGCCAATTTGATGCGTGATTTTTATTAGCCTTGGCATTGAAAGATTTTGATAGTACAGCTTAACAAAAAAAAAGATTTTTACTTTGATGGTATCGCAAGACTGGAAAAATATGCAAAAATATTTAAACCTTAATGTTGCCCTTTTGAATAGTAAATAGAGTGTCTCTTAGGAGGCGCGTCCTTTTATTAGCCGATAGCATAAAAGAGGTATGGAAACGCATTTTTAGGCTTGAATAAATTTTCGTGATATTTACTTTCCGTTCATGCTGTCTTTGGTTTTTCCTCCCGATCATAATAGAAGTTATTCGTTACTAGGTGCGCATAATCTAAAAAAACAATTGCATATATATATATATATATATATATATATATATATATATATATATATATATATATATATATATATATATAGTTTAAAATACAATGATATCTCACTGTTATTTATTTCGTGATATTTGACAGCTGATCTTGTTGTGCGATGCTTTCAATCAGCAAAACACTCTACGACGAGAAAAAATGTACTGTAGACCTTCGGGGCAGAGTGCCCAGATAAAACATTTTGTTATCTATCTCTCACAGTTACTGACAATTTTGAACCCAACAATGCGAAATTAATGGATTTCCGTTTCTGTGTTTATGTACGAATAAATATATGTATGAATGTTTATATGCATGTCTGTGTGTATATCGGTATGCAAGTGGGCGATACGTGTATGCAGGAATGCATGCGTGTAGGTATATGTTAATGTATAAAGGTATTTATGTAATTATGCCTGTATATCTTCATGCATGCGTGTAGGCCTTCATGTATTTTAATGCATGTTAGTAAATATGTATAATTTCACGATTTTTATATTATTACTACTATTGCCTTAGCAATTCTTTTGCCTTCCTTTTTTTTGCTTCAGATTTTGAATGTAATTTATACTTTGGTCCATCCTAACTAAATTTATTTCCCCAGCCGTCGTGTTAGTCACTGATCAGGAGAAGTCGATTTTAAATGAATTGTCTATTTTGTCCTAACCATGTTTCCCTGAAAGCTTAGATTTGAATCTCTACCAAGATTTTAAAACTAATTCAGTAACTAATATTTTGAAGCATAATTAAAAACAATATGGTTAAACGAAAATTGGTCGCGCGGGCGGTGATAACTATTACTTAAAACGAGCGCTGTCTGCAACGAATTCTGGAAAGTACGTGAAGAGTTCCCATTAAGGACGAACCCAGTCTAATGAATGAATTCTTTAAATCAAGTTTGCGAGCTTGAAGTAAACACCAATCCGATTGTATTTAACCAGTCGTCGAACAACATAACAAAACTACCGCCAGCCACAACGCACTGACTGCATAGAAATTGTGCAGCTGACATTTCCAGTCAAGTTCAATGTATGCGAGACTGCTAGAGGTGAGAGCCGCCTATCTAAATTTGATTTCAATATATATTCAATGCGGTTTGATCCTCGATAGTCAGTTTGCCGTCGTGCTCTGATGATGATCATGGAAGATCGAAACGCATCAGTGCGTTGCGGCTGGCGGTAGTTTTGTTATGTTGTTCAACGACTGGTTAAATACAATGGGATTGGTGTTTACTTCAAGCTCGCAAACTTGATTTAATGAATTGTTACCACCACCCGCGCAAACAATTATTGTTGAATTGTGCTGCCTATATATGTATATGTGGCGAAAGCTACACACAGTTCATGTTCGTGACTGCATAGAAATTGTGCAGCCGACATTTCCAGTCAAGTTCAATGTATGCAAGACTGCTAAAGTTGAGAGCCGCGTATCTAAATTTGATTTCCATATTTATTCAATGCTATTTGATCATCGATAGACAGTTTGCCGTCATACTCTGATGCCGATCATGGAAGATCGAAACACGTCAGTGCGTTGTGGCTGGCGGTAGTTTTATTATGTTGTTCGACGACTGGTTAAATACAATGGGATTGGTGTTTACTTCAAGCTCGCAAACTTGATTTAAAGAATTGTTACCACCACCCCCGCAAACAATTATTGTTAAATTGTATTGCCTATATATGTATATGTGGCGAAAGCTACAAACAGTTAATGTTCGTGACTGCATAGAAATAGTGCAGCCGACATTTCCAGTCAAGTTCAATGTATGCGAGACTGCTAGAGGTGAGAGCCGCATATCTAAATTTGATTTCCGTATATATTCAATGCGGTTTGATCCTCGATAGTCAGTTTGCCGTCGTACTCTGATGATGATCATGGAATGTCGAAACGCTTCAGTGCGTTGCGGCTGGCAGTAGTTTTGTTATGTTGTTCGACGACTGGTTAAATACAATGGGATTGGTGTTTACTTCAAGCTCGCAAACTTGATTTAAAGAATTGTTACCACCATCCGCGCAAACAATTATTGTTAAATAATGAATGAATTGCTTTTTCCAAATTATAAAATTTTTAGTTTATGCTGACAAATATGTGTATATAATAAAGCTGTTCTTTGTATCAACCTAGCAAAATGGTTAATTTAATATTTTCTTTCATAATAAAAAACACTCATTTTACAGACTTTGTATCACTTTCGGCTTATGGTGATCTACAACGTGATGTACAGCAACGTACTAAATAAATATTTCGTTGGTACCTATTAACAAAATGGTTTAAATAGGGCCTGCATGATAAACCAAATTAAGCAAGAACCAAAGGTATAATCTCACGTGCACTTGTGTTACGTGTTTACTGGCAACTCATCATTAGGAGCCGGTACGATGCCTTATATAAACTATATTTTTTGTCAAGGCTACCTAAGGTTGTTACCGTGTACCGACTCTGCAACCATAGTTCTTTGAATCAAGTTTGCGAGCTTGAAGTAAACACCAATCCCATTGTATTTAACCAGTCATCGAAAAACATAACAAAACTACCACCAGTCGCAACGTACTGACGCGTTTCGACCTTCCATGATCATCATCAGAGTACGACGGAAAACTGACTAGCGAGGATCAAACCGAATTGCGTATATACAGAAAGCAAAATTAGCTATGCGGCTCTCACATCTAGTAGTCTTGCATTCATTTTACGTGACGGGATATGTCGGCTGCAAAATTTCTATGCAGTCACGAACTTTGATAGTTTGCAGCTTTCGCCTCACCTATATATATATGGGCAATGCAATTAAACAATATTTGATTACGTGGTGGTGGTAACAATTCTTTAAAATAAGTTTGCGAGTTTAAAGTAAACACCAATCACATTGTATTTAACCAGTCATCGAAGAACATAACAAAACTACCGCCAGTCGCACGCACTGACGCGTCTCGACCTTCCATGATCATCATCAGAGTACAACGGCAAACTGACTATCGAGGATCAAACCGCATTGAATATATATGGAAATCAAAGTTAGATATGCGGCTCTCACCTCTAGCAGTCTTGCATACATTGAACTTGACTGGAAATGTCGGCCGCACAATCGCTATGCAATCACGAACATTAACTGATTGTAGCTTTCGCCACATAAACATATATATATATATATATATATATATATATATATATATATATATATATATATATATATATATAGACAATACAATTTAACAATAATTGTTTGCGCGGGTGGTGGTAACAATTCTTTAAATCAAGTTTGCGAGCTTGAATTAAATTCCAATCCCATTGTATTTAACCAGTCGTCGAACAACATTACAAAACTACCGACTTGTTAAATACAATGGGATTGGTGTTTACTTCAAGCATGCAAACTTGATTTAAATAATTGTTACCACCACCCGCGCAAACAATTATTGTTAAATTGTATTGTCTATATATCTATATATATATATATATATATATATATATATATATATATATATATGTTTATGTGGCGAAAGCTACAATCAGTTAATGTTCGTGATGCATAGCATTGTGCAGCCGACATTTCCAGTCAAGTTCAATGTATGCGAGACTGCTAGAGGTGAGAGCTGCATATCTAACTTTGATTTCCATATATATTCAATGCGGTTTGATCTTCGATAGACAGTTTGCCGTCGTACTCTGATGATGATCATCGAACGTCGAAACGCGTCAGTGCGTTGCGGCTGGCGGTAGTTTTGCTATGTTGTTCGACGATTGGTTAAATACAATGGGATTGGTGTTTAATTCAAGCTCGCAAACTTGATTTAAAGAATTTTAAATTAATATAAAATGTTATTCTCAGTGATAGATAATTAATGATATTATACTAAAAAAATTAAATTTAATTTAATTAATATTTTTGATGCTAATCAAGCGAAAATATTTTGATTAATTTGTATTTCATCTCCCTGTGTACAATTTTGAATACCTTATTTCTCTATGTGTGATTAATGTGCAACTCTGTAATTTATCCAGATATTATTCTGCTTTTTCACTGTTTAGTTCACCTTTACGTGTTTCTTGGTATTTATTCATGCCTTGATTATTTTAGTTCAACAATCGTGCTTAAAGGCCTTACTGAAAATATCCAACTCATATGGTATTCTAAACCTAAACCATTTAGCCACAATGGTATGTTAAGATAAGATTTCAATAGGATAAATATGTTCCTTTGATCTGCGACATCTGTGTTTAGTGTAGGCTGAGAACCACGACAATTAATTCTTCATAAGCTGATCGACGATGAAATATACCACTGCGTTAATTAATCACATTCTAAAAATATTTGATTACATGTTAACGAATTTGGATGCACACTCAATTATTTAATTCAACATATACATACGTGTAAGAACTAATTTTACTGTACCGATTTTAATAAACGTGATATGAACTACGTTTTTAATCATCTGCACTGTTGAATTTCAACACAGAGAAACGTCTTTGACTAAAAGCTGATCAAAGATAACTTTTGTATTAAGTAATTTGCTCTAATGAGCATCCATAACATGTATAAATGAGACTGTTCACTCAATACTTTAAATCCTGTTATAACGTATCGGTAACTTCTTTCTGTAACTTTCATGAGAGATCGATCAAGTCTAAACAAGATAACAAAACAGTATAAAGCAGATTGAGATATATTATTCTAAATGCGTAACCGGAAGCATAGGAAGGATTAAAATTGAAATAAGGATAATTTCTTGTAATGTTAAGCCGGTGCACGTCATGAAATGAATTTTACAACCAAATCATAGGTGTAAACACCAATCCTGTTGTATTTAACCAGTCACACGCACTGTTGCGTATTGACCTTCATTGATGATCATCATATATGTTTAAATGTTTATATAAGCATATGTATATGTCTATATTTGTATGTGCTTGTGTGTGTGCCTTGAATACAACGTGGGGAAACATACTGTAGCAGTGGTCAGTGGAAGTGCGTTCTCCAGACCGTACCATTAATGTAATGGCTCGCTTGCTATATGTGTGGCTGGTAAATGAAGAAAATTCAAACTGAAAGTCTCAGAATACCACTATGAATCAGCGCCCCAGTGGATATTTACAGATAAAAATAACTAAGAATTCCATGAGTATGTGGCAGCAGAGCATCAGAGTATTATGCTTTTGTATTAACGTTTAGTATTAGAAATGGTTTTATTAATATTCGTATTAGTATAAATAATAGAAGTAAAAGTGATATTAGTAGTATTATCAGTGGTATTAATCTTATAAATATTATTATTATTATTATTATTATTATTATTATTATTATTATTATTATTATTATTATTGTATAAACATTTGCGGAGTTAAGTTAATAAAGACCTATTCAGCTATCCAGTACAGCAGTTTCATTGGGATTATTGTTTATTTTTGGGCTTTAAATTCATTTGTAAGCGAAAAGTTTGATCCATTTCAGTTAATACCTTTGAACAATCACACTAACAGATGTTTGATGCTTATATTTGACTGTTTTTTATTGTTACATCGTATTCCATACAACAGGCCAGGTATTGTCTCACTAGTCAACAGTTACAAGTGAACGAATATCGAGAACGCCTTAAATGTTTTGATCTCTCTTTGAAGCATTATTCTTTCTTCTACGTCTTCTCACATTCAAGTCAGTCGGTGTGTTGCGCATTTCACGTGACATGCCCAGAGCGCGTGGCTAAAACTACCTATGTGCAGACCAGGTAAATCTACGCGAAATATTACACAAAATTTCCTTTATTTTTAAATTTCCAATGTACGTTGGCAAACCATTTCTGCACAATTTAACGTCTTAAATGGTTTAACTGCTAGTAGTGTCATTTACAGTGTATTTTTATACATCATTGCACAATTTATTTAGTGAAACTGAAGCTTAGACTAAAATGAATTTATTGCGTTTCCATGATTCTGCAAGTAAAGTTAGTTTAATGTTCGTCACGTTTCGTTTCTACGAAAAAATGTTAGCCCATGGGAGCCGTATTAAACTTTATTCTCTATGCTTGCATTTTATCCTAGGTGTAATATTCGTTCATCTGATGTATTTTCGGTTATCTCTTTCATTTATTCATGAATTCGTTTATTTATACGAATCGATTATTGCTTGTGTTACAGTTTTTAGTACAACAACATCGTTATGGTTTCCCTGGCTAATCTCTAATTTATTTAAATCAAGATCCCAATATAGACACAAATTTGACAGGGTAAATTGAGCATTATATAATGTAGGGTAGAAAATTCATCCAGTAGACCGGTTTTGTATTTATTATGTACTATTCACGTACTGTCAATAATTTGCAATGGATATAATTAGTACTTCGTCACATATGCTTTGGAGTCTGTTGTTCTAACCATCATGCGGTAGGGTGGCTCAATGATTAGAATCCAAATTCAAAAGCAAACGTGTCCAGGTTTGAGCCGTACGCGTGGCAAATTCCTAATAAGTACGAAACCGGTCTACTGGATGAATTGCATTTTCTACACTATACAATTCTTAGTTTATACTTCCAAATTTATGTACTTAATGAACCAGGTGTTTATATCAAGATCGCAATCTTGAGCATAGTAATATGCTAGTTTATGTTGTTTTTGGTTATTCATGGATTATAATGAGCAAAGATCAGAAGGAGACCCTCTGGCATGTTTGATCAAACTATCAGTCGACAAACTTATGATGCTGGGAAATGGAATATTCGCGTTTTCAATTAATTTAATAGCAAACACGAACAAAGGTAATGATTGCAAGACAAATGCCCTTCAAGAATAAAGGCTTTGGAACTTTAATAATGATTAAATGAATGGATAGAGAAATTGTTCCAAAGAGTATGAACTCGTAAACGCTCGTAATATGTGCATCAATCACTAATAGTAACTGTAAACCCAAAGAAATCGGATGAAGTAAGGCGACAAATTTTCTATGCTTTAGAATCAAACGAACATTGGTTGCGCGGGTGGTAATAACAATGACTATAATCAAGGTTGCGATCTTGATATAGGCACCTGACCCATTAATTACTTACATATGTCAGTATAAACTAAGAATTGTCTAGTGTAGAAAAGGCAATTCATCAAATTGACCGGTATCGTCCTTATTGAGAACTCATCACGTACTGGCCAGAATTTGCGCGGACAGTGCTCGGACATAGGAATGTCTGCTACGGAATCTGGTGGTCTAACCACTGAGCCACCCTGCTCTCGGCAAATTCTTGCCAGTAAGTGATGAGTTACCAATAAGGACGAAACCGGTCTACTGGATGAATTGCCTTTACCAATCAAAACAATTGTTTGTTCATACTGACATATGTAAGTAATTAATGGGTCAGGTGCTTATGTCAAGATCGCAAACTTGATTATAGTTTTTGTATACGTTCGCTTCTTCCATATACGTTTTCATATCTGCAAAAATATATTACACGGGTGGAGAAAAAAAATTTATTACTATAATTGACGAATTTGAGATGAAGGTATTATAATTTTTTTATTGGTATGCTGCCAAATTACAATCGGCTGCAAAGACCACCATTTTTCGACCTTCTAATGCCATCATCTGCGCATAATGGCAAACTGACCGATGATGATCAATTCGGGAAGAGTTTCTTATTTATTCTTTCTATTCCAAATTATGCATCGTGCGAGGTTTAACGAAATATATCTAAATATCCGATGGAAATAATTCGCTTTTAGGGGATAATTTTTAAAAACATTTTCATCCTTTTACACGAATGCAAAAATATTGCTGGTAATGTTATCCTATTTAAGTTTTTCTTGATGTACTTAAATGCTTACACCACAGGTATTTAACCAGTTGCACAACAAGGTAAAATTTGATTTAAAGACATTTTTATCAACACCTGTCCAATCAAAGATTATTCAAGTTTATAACTTTTATCCATGTAACGAAAATTGCTAAAAGTTAATGCTCATGAATGCATAATTATTTAGCAGCCGACATTTCCAATTAAGTGCAATGTACGCAAGACTACCAAATTTGAGAGCTGCATATCTAATTTTTCTTTTTTTATATATGCATTGCTGTTTGATCCGCGCTAATCAGTGTGCCTTCGTGATCAGATGATGATTATAGAAGTTCAAAACGCGTCAGTACGTGCAAGTGAAGATGGTCTTGTTTAGTTTTGTAACTGGTTAAATACAATAGGATTGATTTTTATTTCAAGCTCGTAAACTTGATTTAACTAAGATTAAGTTTTGTTTAGGAACAAACGTACGGTTTAACAAATGGGTGATAATTTACGGCACAGTTACCGATTTTTTAAATATTTTAATCGATTTTATTTTGGAAATAACATTAAGCTTCGTTTTTGGTTGTATAATTGTGCTATTAATGTATACACGCATGTACACATGTAAATTGTAAAGGCAAATGTGTGGATCCTACTAGCATGTTAGATGTTTTGGGTAAAATTTTGTTGGCACTAATACGAAGACAATGTTTGCGATTGGTTCCATTGCCCAGTTCCATTCAAAACGCATGATCTCATTAGCAAGCTTACACAGTTAATCTACTGACGCATTTTATGCTATATGGTGTGTGCGTATATTTGTGTGCAATTCTGAATGCGTTTATGTCTTTAAGTTAAAGTTTAATATCTTCTGCAGGTAATAGTTTAATGTATTTTGTGTATGTGTATTTGTGCGCGCATATGTTACTGTTTGTACATATTTTGTCATGGTGTATTAATGTGTACAGCGCTTGAAAATAGTGCATGCAAGTAGCTGCACGCCCGTTTTGTTTTTCAATTCACAGATTTAAATCGTTTCCACTCGTGTTCTTTTACAGCCTCTGTACGAATACCACACTGGATATGCATTCACAACGCATTTTGCGTAGTATACTGGTTGGGTTTTAGGTTTTTCCGTCTGCTAGACGAAGGTTTGTGGTAATATGAATGGTTGCTCTAGGCGATGTTTAGGCCTAATGTCAATTATGACCATACTTTCAAATGCAGTTTTGGATCGATTAAGTGTGACTTTGGTTGTTTAACTCTCTCCACAACTTGATGATACTATCTTGCACCTCTGTTTTGATATTGATTTTTGGACGCGTGCCTGCCGAATGTAGTATTTACGTGATGTAAAAATATCGCTTCTTCTAACTGTTTCTTTAAGATTGAACTGGGAAATTGGGAAATGGTTTTGATAAAAAAAACTACATTTGTACGTTAATGACTCAATGCCGTTTTATTTAAATATATATATATATATATATATATATATATATATATATATATATATATATATATATATACAATTTTCGATTAATGTTTATCGCAATCCCTTAAAGAAAATTTTATTATGTTTCAACATAAATAGCAAATTGAGTGATCGCTTAATCCAATACTACTAATACTATTACTTCTGCTACTTCTGCTGCTGCTGTTACTCTTACTACTACTACTATCACTACTAATATTACTACTATTTATTTTACTTCTACTAATAATAATAATACTACGAATACAAATACTTTTGCTACTACTACTATTACTTCTACTACTTCTACTACTCCAACTAATATTACTACTACTACAAAAACTACAATTAAACGCATTATTATAATCAAGGTTGCGGTCTTGATATAAGCACCCTTAGTGGTTAGAGTACTTATATATATATATATATATATAAAGGTGTTACGATATTATATTTAGATATATATGTATATAGATATAATGAATTATTTTAGTCATATGAGCAAATATTCTTATGCAATTATTTCTATGAGTTGATTAACTTCGCATTGTGCTTACGATTAGTTTTTTGAAAAACGTTAGTTGTCCATACTATCTCTATCTTTCTCTCTTTAATCTTTCATCTAAGCGTCGCTATGATATTCACTCTCCATCCATTTACGTAACTTGCTGCTCCATATTTGAACTAATTTGTTGCTATGTGCGCAATACCTCATACACCATTTTATACATTAGAGTTCCCGGCTTTAAATAAAATACAATATATGACATTCAAGGTTTTAGTTTTTTATCGTTTTTGAATTTTGATTACCGTGACATAGTAGCAATACAGGTTATAACAAATAACAAAAGGTTCGATACTGTCTCTCTCCCTTACAATATTCTGCATACGAGATGAGATTACGTATACCGGGAATTTGAGATAGGTGAGGTAATGATTGGTCTGCTAATTATAAATAGTTATATATTGAGTTTAGTTACTGAGACAAATTCTATGATTAAAACTAGTGTTGAGTCAAATATATATAAATAGAATGGTTTTGGAACGAGGTTACCACATTTGCTTAAATCTGCTATTGTGATCATTGTACTGTGTTGCCTGAGGATGGTGCTGGAAAGTAGGCACCGAAACGTCGCCAGTAAACAAAGATGTGATAGAACCGCATTTCCAGTTGAACAGAGAAGAAGTCAACCCGATCAAAGACAAAACAAAATTGGAAAGTGTGATCAATCGGATCTTTGTGTAACTGCCCGTGTAAAGCTATTACCCGCGTACGCAAAACGCGGCATTGGAATGATTAAAGCGTACACACCGCAACAAAATTTCAAAAAATACTTGATGCCGCCTTGTTTGTTTTTCTAACGAGGAGCACTTATTGGAAGAACAAAAAATGTGTGCTTCAGTTTGATTAGTTTTAGTCTGTATACTGTCAAATTTCAATGAAGAAAAAGGCCGATCGAAATATGTCATTATTTTCCAATAGCGAATAAAGATAATGGACTTTGAAAATTTTTCGCCAAATATGTTCATGATGCCTGAAAGACGGTTAAAAATGAACGCATTCTTCTTCAAAGGTTAAGCAAGATGAAAAATGTACATATTAGCACTTCTATATTTTTTTACATTTTAAAGGGGTTCGAAATAATTATCGTTAAATGGTTTATGGTAAACAATCCGAATATAATAATTACATGAATTAATACGTCAGTAAAAGTGTTGAAGATAAATATAAATACACAAATAAAAATATGCATGAAAATAAACTTAAACATATAAAAATCATATGCATAGATACATATTGACAAGTAGACATCAATTTCTACTTTCAAATACATTTGAATACACAGGCTCATACAAAAAAGCATAAACATGTATATAGTTCAACGAACATTGGTTACGCGGGCGGTGGTAGCAATTACTTTTAATGAAGGTTGTGATCTTGATATAGACACCTGACCCACTATATACATACATTTGCTATTATAAACGACGCATTGTATAGTGTAGAAAAGGCAATTCATCCAGTAGACCGTTTTGTCCTTATTGGGAACTCATCACGAACTCTCCAGTAATTTTCGCGTACAGGGCTAGAACCAGTCACGTCTGCTTCGGAATTTGTTTCTTTGACTACTAAGCCAATGTTCGTTTAATTATATTAATGCTTATTTCAATACCACTTCCTTAAGTAGTGTGGTTTCTTAGGTATTACGCACCAAGTAAAAAATTAGTTCAATTATGACCAGAAGGACAAACCAAAGACAGCATGAACGGAAAGTATAATCTCGTGCACAATCGCTTCATGCTTACGGCCGACTTATCAGTAGGAGACGGTGTTACTCTGTTTACCCACTATATATTTGGGTGAGGAATGTAGGATAATAGGACGATAAGCACACTAGTAAGCACGAAACGAATGTGCACGTGATTATACTTTCCGTTAAGGCTGTCTTTGGGTTATCCTTCTGGTCACAACTGAACTAATATGTTACTAGGTTCGCAACACCTATTAAATACTTGCATATATATTAGGTCTCCGCAACGAACAGTATTTACCTGTTATATATTGAATTTAATGATGTCATGCTTATCGCGAAATGTGATAACTGATATCGATCAAGGCCAGAGTGTATGAATTTACTGGAGTAACAGGTGTTCAGAAATTGTTGGAATTCTTAATTTCGGTGATATCCGTCATGTTGGTATGTACTGACTCGGAAACCAAAGCGTTAGTGCCATGTACCTTTTCGGTACTATAATGTTGGTATCGGTTACTAACACAATAGTCATAGAGTTAGTATCCTTTACAGACTCGGTATATATATTATATAGTGTGAGTTAGCGTTGAAGTCGCATTGTCGAGACTTTATATAATGTTAGCTTCACTACTGCACGTTTACACATTCGTCTAGGAGATTGTATCGTCCTATTATCCTACATTCCTCACTTAATTATATAGTGGTTAAAGGGCGTAATACCGGCTCCTACTGATGAGTCGCCATTAAGCACGAAACGAATGTGCACGAGATTATACTTTTTGTTCATGCTGTTTTTGGTTTATTCTTCTTGTCATAATTGAACTAATTTATTACTAGCTGCGCAACACCTACTAAATAATTGCATATATTTTAGTTCTGCGCCAGAAACAGTATGTAGTGTGGTGTCTGTTCAATAATGACAGATCAGGAATGGCTAGTTGGAACTTTGGGTCAACCCAAAAGATGAAAGACTAATGGAGTTACATTAGTTATTATATAACTGAAAATTGTGTGTAGTGTGTGGTAGTGTGACTCAGTGCGTAAAGCACCAGATTCCAAAGCAGACGTGCCACATTCGAGCTCTCTCCGCGGCAAATTCTGGCCAGTACGCAATAAGAACGAAACGTTATTAAACGCATTCATATGTAAATACATGCACAAATATCAACCGATAGATTAAGTTATATAAATGAAGATCGTTATCAATACACGGCCTCGTTGGTGTCGGTAGCGGAAGTCCAGGCCATGGCAATTATAGCAACCACTGAGGAAGTAAGCATCAATCCCAGTGTATTTAGCCGGTCGTCGAACCAGATAGCAAAACTACCGCCAGTCGCACGCACTGACGCGTTTCGACCTTCCATGATCATCAGCAGAGTACGACGGCAAACTGTCTAGCGAGAATCAAACCGCATTGCATATATATGGAAAGCAAAATTAGATATTCGGCTCTCACCTCTAGTAGTCTCGCTGTCGTACTCTGATGATGATCATGGAAGGTTGAAACGCGTCAATACGTGCGACTGACGATAGTTTACTTATGTTGTCTGAGGACTGGTAAAATAAAATGGGATTGGTGTTTACTTCAAGCTCGCAAACTTGATTTAAAGAATTGTTACCACCACCCGCGCAATCATTTATTGTTTCACCACTGATGAACGCCGATTAAGAAGGCCAATAGTTGTTGCTGTATTATTGTTATGCGACTGGATAAATACAACATAAATTTTTTATTCATCTTACGCTCGAAAGCCTGATTAAAGTGATCGACGATTTTATAACTGTTTAGCTTGTACAAATTTAGTGGATGCTGAAGAAAACTCATATTCGTGACTACATAGAAATATTCCAAGCGATATTGCAATGTATACGAGACTAGTAGAGGTTTGAACTGCATATATAATTTTGATTTATTTACATATGAATTAGGACTTGATTTTCGTTAATTAATTTTCCATCGTGCTTTGATCATGATCATGGTAGATCGCTTTGCTTCAGCATTTTATGATTGAAGGTAGTTTTGCTATTTTGTACGACTGGAAAGATACAATGGAAGTGGTTTATATATCAAGCTCGTACACTTTCTTTATAGAAAATAACGTCATTTCTAATTAATGTAAATATTATTATATAAAGGAAAATTTAATTCAAATACAGAAAATAAAATTAAATATTTACTAACAGATTTACATTTCCCAATAAATACAAAGATACATGTTTATATACATAGCAAGTAACAGCTATATGAACAGCTAAGGACAAATAAAAACAGGCACAAATATATTTAAATATTCGCCAAAATATAAATGCATAAAAAATCAATAAAAAATATAAATAAAGGAAAACACATACATATATAATATTATATATATATATATATATATATATATATATATATATATATATATATATATATATTCACTCATTTATTTAATCCTTCATAAATTCATAAACACATATATAAATACTTACATAAATACATAAACAAACATACATACATACATACATAAATATAAGCATACACACAAAAATACATAAAATATTACATAAAGAGTTACATACATCCACACATAAATACATGCATCAAAGCATACAACAGAAATACAAGCATAAGCACATACATACGTACATACCAACATATGTGCACTCACATGCAAATATAAATACGTATATAAATAAATCCTAAATTCACACATTCATTTATACATTCATACATAAATGCATACATTCATATAAAATTACATAAATACCTACATACATAATGAAATACATACATATATACATGCATGTATAAATATATAAAATACGTACCCACGTACACACATCAGTACATTTATACATGCATACATACATAAATGCATATATACATGCATACACACATACAAACATGCATGCATGGCAAATTGTATATTTATATATATGTACACACGTAAGTGCATGCTTATATACATACATGAATACGTAAATATAAATATATATATATATATATATATATATATATATATATTCATACTTATAGAAATACATATACAAATGCTTTCATACTTTCATAAATGCGTTCATACATTCATAAATACATACATATAAACACAAGTAGATACATGCATGACTGGATAATTATATACATATAGATACATACATATATGCATACATACGTACATACTTAAATACATACCTACAATCATAGATGCATACACGCGTACTTACGTGCATAAATATATACATACAAAAAGCATACATACAGACATACATACATGTATGCATACCTACATACACTCACGCATATATACGTGCATGCAAAGATATTTAAAATCGTTTATATACACAAATAAATAAATGCAAGTATACATAAGTACCTATATATATATATACGCCCACACATACAAATTTACTAATACATATATGAACATGCATGTGTACATACATAAAAATACAAATTAAAACCGCACAATAAAACGTACATAATTTGTTTTTGTCATACGAACATGCAAGTAACGTATGTTCGTTTATACATTCGTACGTCAATATATATATATATATATATATATATATATATATATATATATATATAATTATGTGTAAATGCATGCAAATATAACCCACTTGGATAAATGTATATATTTTTGTATTCACATTGGTATGCAATCAAATGTACATATTTTCACACATGCAAAATAGATGAATACAGAAGCATATGTATATATGCTGAAATAAAGAATTAAACTTTTTCTCAACTTAATATTTAAATTAAATGGGTATAATTAAACAAACGAAAACGGGCGAAAGATATGGCATAAATGCATCAATTCATACCAACTTATAAACAGATGTACATGCCTAACTATATCTATAATTTTATCAATATTGTCATACATATAATTATTTATTTATTTAAATCCAGGTTGCTATCTTGTTATAAACACCAATCCCATTATATATACATATGATAATTTCAACTGAGATTTATATAAGATGTCCAAATAAATTCATCAATGAGACTGGTTTACACATTATTGCTAACTCTTTTTAAATAATGAGCCAAAATTTTGCCGCGGACGGGGCTCGAATCGCGGTAAATTTGGTGTGGAATTTGTGACTATCCACTGCGCTACCCTGCCGCACTCTACACACATTTTCAGCTATACAAAAACTTCTGTTTTCGTTAGCTTTTCCTTCAGGTGGAGCTTATGTGCCATCTCATTTGGTTTAAAGTTCAAATTAGACGCCCCTAATCTTTCATTAGACAATGAACATATTGCTGCATGAGAAAGTTATATTGATTTGAAGTTTAATGGCCGAATTTTCACTATATATATATATATATATATATATATATATATATATATATATATAATCAGTACAAATATAGCATTGCATCATGTAGCAAAGTCAATCTATCCTTTTGACCGGTTTCATTCTTATTGGGAATTCTTCAGGCAATCTCAAAGAATATGGTCTATTTGATGATTTGTATTCTCTATTTTAATGCAATGTTTATTTTAAATTGACAGCATATGTGTACAAAAATTGTGACAAAATATTTAAATTAAATATCACATCCCAAGTTTGCGTTGTGTCTGTTGTATAATGACAGATCGTGGGTGGCCAGTTGTAACTTTAACCCGAAAGCGATGCCATATCTGCTCCGTCTGACGTAAAGTCTAACCGCACTTCATCAGTTGGGACATAATATGAAATTGCATGTAGCGGGCGGCCTTAGTGACGCAGTGAATAGACTGAAAGGCTCTGAAGCGATTTTTCACCAGTTAGAATCCTGGCCGCTGCAGTTCTTTGCATGAAATTGATGAGTAACCAATTTGTACAAAACCGGTTAAGAAAGAGGGTAACTTGACATCACCGATTACCACGTTAGTATGACCGAGGTTGAAACCTTCGCGAAGAAAAGGACGAATCCGCAACCAGCCAATAAGAAGACAATCTCGACGCGTCATTGGAAATGGAATCAATCGGATCTATGCGAAACTGATAGTGCAAAGCAACAAACCGCGAACACAAATCGCGGAGATTCAACTCTGGAAGCTCGCATTGCACAACCATTCAAAAATTAAGTTTACCTTTTCCATAAATGCTTCTTTTGCGTCGGGACTCGTTTATAACATTCCAAATATTCATCAAATAGAATTTTCGAACGTAAAATAAACACCAAACCTATAATATCTAATCAGTCACACAAAATAACGAAACTACGTGTTGCACACATACCGACGAGAACTAACTAAATCGAAAAAAATACAGGAGTTGTGTATTAGGTGCTAAACTCCTAATATAAATTGGTTGATATTGGATTAGAAGAATAAACCAAGGCCAATATGAACGGAAGATACGATCTCACGTGTACATTCGTTTCGTGCTTACTGGCGACACATCAGTAGGAGCGGGTATTACGTTCTTTACCTGCTTTATATTTGAGTGAGTGTATAGATTTATTGGAGTAATAGTTGTTCAGAAGTAGTTTTAATTTTCAATTTTGATGAAGTTTAGCATATCTTGAAATTCATTGTGTTGAAACCATGCACCAAATCAGCAACCATAGTGTTGGTACCATGTACATTTTGGCAACCATTGTGTTGGTATCAGGTACCAGCTCAGCAGCCTAATTGTTCGTACCATTTACAGGCTCAGCATATAGTACATATAATGAGTTGGCTTTGAAGCCGCATTGTCGAAGACTTTATATGAAGCTATCTCGACTACTGCAGGTTTACAAATTCGTATAGAAGATTGTACCGTTCAATTGATCCACATTCCTCGCCAAAGTATATAGTGGGTAAAGAACGTAATACCGGCTCCTTCTGATGAGTCGTCAGTTAGCACGAAACGAATTTGCACATGAGACTATACTTTCTGTTCATGCTGACTTTGATTTATCCATCTGCTCCTATATGAATCAATTTGTTACTAGGTGTGCAACACCTCCAGTACAATTGCACATATATTAGGTATCCGCACCAAGTCATGTCTAAATAAGACAAGTGTAAGTGTCCTGTGGAAAGAAATAAATTTAAATTTTTTTAATAATGTGTTTAGCTAAATTAATCAAACTTACAACCGGGGAAATAATTTCAAACACTTATTTCAAGAAACGTTTAAAATATTTTATGCATTTATTAATTTGTTATTTGATTTTTCTACATGTTACATATTACTTGCGAGAGGTTTTGTCGCTTAGTAATTACTTCTTCTAATGAGAATCTCGATAGCCATCGCTTCCTTCCATTCGATACTACTTTATTATATATTGGCCTCATATATCTTTCTACTGCTGTAATGCTCATTTTTTTAACTTTACAATTTATTTTAATTGATTCTGTCTAATCCACTAATTCTCTTGCGGCAACGTGTCATCAGTTGGCATCATATCCAGTTAATGATATGTCCACTCTCTGGTTAGAGGCGAGCTAGACCTAATTTAATTATTAGAAAATATTTACAGGCGTTTTGCACTTTAATTTGTTGCCTGATTTCTCCCACATACACCATTTTTTTTAGTTGCCACAGATCACATATTAAACTCAATATTTCTAAAGTACCAATCTTCTCCAGCTGGTTGGTATGTAAGCTATCTGGTGTACAAGCTGGCCTTGATAAAATAATAATGTAGTATTCTGTTGCTACATTATACCTCAACTGTCAAGGGTTGAATCTAGTGTTATAATTTTCTTGCAACCACTTTTGGTTTCTTTTGGCTAATTCAGATCTTATTTTCACCTTGTTCATTGCCGTTTCTGTTACCCAAAGTGGGCACTCATTCATCTAAATTGTCTCTTTTTGTTTGCATAATTCATTGTTCTATGGTTTATGTTGCATAATTTTAAGTGTCCTAATATCATTGATTTTAAAATTCATATTTGCGTGCAGAAAGAATGACTAAAGATATATTAAGAAGAATTCCAGATTAAGTATCCTTTCTGAGCCCATTTTCTTCCAGTTCACGAACATTCATGATAAAGTTTACGCATAATAATATTACGTTATTATCTATTGCTTCTACTAAGCTAAATTTTAATTCACTCATCTAATTCGGCAGTTGCAGGTAATTCTCCAATTTTCCATCCCCATGATTTCTTATCAGAAATATATGATCTAGATACGTTACAGAAAATAATGGTTTGACAGGTATTCTCTCAAGGAGAATTGTCTCCTTCAAATGCGTTAATATATTAGCAACTGCAATGAATGTGCAGGAGATCATACTTTCCGTTCATGCTGTCTTTAGTCTATCCATCTGGTCATAATTGAACTAATTTGTTACTAGTTTCGCAATTGCATATATATTAGTTCTCCGCCAAGAACATTATCTAACTGCAAAGGATAACGGTTTTACAATTAGGTGCCCTTTAATCCTTTCAAAGAAGGAATTATGCAATTTGACGTAGATTGATAACATGCATAACTTGAAAATCTATATAACACGAAATGTAATCATTTTGACACCCTCATGAATTTTTAGACATTAGCTTAGAGATTTATTTAAGGAGTCAAATTCAAATGTTACCGGTATGTTAGATTACATCATTACGAAATCAAAACTCGCATTTTTGCCTCGATTTTTTAGATGAAAATGTATTATCCTGTCAATTGAATCATGTATATTAACCAGATTATTTGTTAAAACATTAGTGTATTATAATTGTACGGCAAAGAAATTGATATTTGTGGTTTGTAGATTGTCGAGCATTGATATTAATCGGAAATTAACAATTAATGGGCCACGAAACTTGGTGGGAATGGGTCACACTTTTTAAAAGAGTTACCAAGCGCGCACTCTACTTCAGAATTACCAATCAAATTTATTATATGAATCTAACATGCACTTGCAGCCTATCAATCATATCTTTGGCAATTTCATTGTAAACTGTCGCCTTATTAAGTGGATCAAACCCTGTCCTAAGGAAAATAAATATGGTGCCATGGTTTTCATGAATCAGCAGGATTATAATAATAAAAATATAAAAATATACTGATAAAGCAAATTATAACAAGATTTTATAAGACTTTGTACGAAATTTGCTATACTTCTGTTTTATTACGCATAGTTATAGGCGATTACACTATCTACCTGTCCTACAAATTTCGGCTAATTATATAGTGGTTTCGAGGTTTAGTGCTGACTCATCTCGATGATTCACCATGAAGCACCTACTGAACACCTACATTAGATTAAAATATATTTGTTAATTTAATCTTGTCAAATTATTCTGGTTCTATGTGACATAAATTGTTTCTTTGTATGCTATGCCTAATGCATACATCAATTTATGTTCCTTGCAAACTAGAATATATATCTACAATATGTCTCGTTGTTTTATGCAATGATTACCACGAAAATATGATAACTGATTTTGATCGAGGTCAGAGTATAAGAGTTTGCTTGGTTCGCAGGTGTTCAACATGGTTGGCATTTTCAATTTCGGCTGAAATTAGTTTATCTTCAATAGCATGTTGTGGGTACCCTTTATAGGCTGTGTACTTATATAATGTTTGTTTGTGCCGTCTCATTGCCAAAGAATTCATATGATGTTGACTCTACTACTAATACGTTAATGAACATAAAAAGGAGATTGAATCAATACTTGTTTATCAGTTAAAAAGTGTGTCTTTTAGTTTAGCGCCGGATTTCTTTGATGAATCATCAGGAAGCTCAAAGCGCATATAGAAACGTGTCTAAAAAATTCGTTCATGCTATATCAACAGCCATTTTGGTGGATTCGGTAATATTGTCGCTCATCCAATCCCAACTGTACATTTGTTGTAACCAATCACCTCTTCGTTATGTCAGTCTTTGTTTTGCGCAATTTAGACCACTCCCTTTGCGTAACGTCATTTGGTTTGTCCACGCTTTCATTGTGAATGTGTCTGCATTTGAAAAGTGTCGTATTTTGCGGCACAGGTTATCTTTGAAGGCCTGTTTGTTATGTTTTTGTTCCGGTCCAATTTGATTTCTTTTCGAATTACTTTCTGCACGTTTAATCAGGGGTCAGGCTTATTAATTGCAATAGCTTGAAAAGCCAGAGACATTTTTCCGATTTTTTCTTGTATAGAACTGAAAATATATTACTACTAACAGCATGAACTAGGAGTAGTACATGTTCACAAATTGCTGTTATTTGTGCAGGAGCTGTACCCCTTTTTAATAATTTTTGAGGGAGATGCTGATTTATTCTAGTTTTAAGTCACTTTTTGATCTGCTGATGTACTGAGCGTTGCAGGTACCTTAAATTTGTATATAGATAATGGTTTTGACGTCACGGAGAGGCTATCTTTTTCATTAGTTCACATAAGTTTGTTTCGTTGAACAGAACCATTACCTGAATTCAATTCTGTATTATGTGTTGCGCACCTCCTAAAAAATTAATTCAAAGATGATCAGAAGGATAAACTAAAGACAGCATGAACGGAAAGTATAATCTCGTGCACATTAGTTTCGTGCTTACTGACGACTCATCAGTAAGAGCCGGTATTTCGCTCCTATACATTTTGATGAGGAATGTGGGAAAACAGGACGATACAATCTCATATACGAATGTGTAAACCTGCAGTAATGAAGCTAAATTCATATAAATTCAACGATGCGACTTTAAAGCTAACTCACTATACATTATATATATATATATATATATATATATATATATATATATATATATATATATGTGTGTGTAAAGGGTACCAAAACTATGACTATTGTGACCTTCTGTATTTGGTTTATCCTTATGGTCATGTCTGAACTAATTTATAACTAGGCACGCAACACGATATACTTATCCGCCACAAACAGTAACTAACTCTCACCTGTAACCACGGAATCTGAGCTTTAGTCGTAGAATTACTTTTCTTTTGAAGATCAACTCTATAGGGAACACTTAGCGAAAGAATTAACAAATCCAGAAATGATATTTATTACTAAATGTTATTCCATAGATTTCGTTTCTTTTTTCTCATATATATATATATATATATATATATATATATTTTTTTATTTATTTTTTTTATATATTTGGTGTTGCTTTTGTGGTGTTGCACCATCTAATAAGAAAAGTCATTTTGTATACGCCATCACTTAAATCGAATGAAATATTTGGTAATTCATATAGTCAGTTTTGAAAAGGCATGGTATTTATATATATATATATATATATATATATATATATATATATATATATATTCTTATATTTGAAAGTTTATTAAGAGACGTAAACAAATTTCAAAACAAAATGCATTTTTATTGTGAATAATTCATCCCGTTTCATGTGAAGCCTCGAGTTTGGTCTAATTGCACTGTAACCTTTTTTTTGTTAAATGTGTAGTGACGGAATGAGAGCAAGCGTTCCAGACGTGAAGGGCAAGTTTCGGCTGCTGAAGGAAACTTTGGCCAATGGCATCTGGGCAGATAGTGCTCATCAGCCTTGGTTGGCAGACTATCTGGGAGAAGGAAAACTCCGAATAAAAACGATCACTAGGAATGTGCGACCTAGTGTGCTTTTACAGTCCACATATAACCATGACAAGTACAACTTACAATAATTACATACTGCATCGGCCGTCGCACACTGTGTAAAAAGGGTCGCCTTATCTTGTGTGGCTGGACATGATGATGATGATGATGATGGTGATGATGATGAGGATGATGATGATGATGATGATGATGATGATGATGATGATGATGATGATGATGATGTATATAATGGGACTAGTGTTTATATCAAGATAGCAATCTTGATTGAAATAATTGTTCATTTAATCCTATCGAATGTTTGCTGACGCAGGTCTGCTATGTGTTCGTACTTGCTTGGATGATATTGTATTGTTGTTGATTTGGATAATTCGTCGCCAGTCCAGTAAAATATCATTAAAAATTATTTAAATCAAGTTTGCAAGCTTGAAGTAAACACCAATCCAATTGTATTTAACCAGTAATCGAACAACATAGCAAAACTACCGCCAGTCGCAACGCACTGACGCGTTTCGACTTTCCATGATCATCATCAGAGTACGAGAGCAAACTGACTAGCGAGGATCAAACCGCATTACATATATATGGAAAGCAAAATTAGTTTTGCTATGTTGTTCGAGGACTGGTTAAATACAATGGGATTGGTGTTTACTTCATTCTCGGAAACTTGAATTAAAGAATTATTACCACTACTCGTGCAATCAGTTATTTTTAATTGTATTTTCTATATATATGTGTGTGCAGCGAAAGCTAAAAAACAGCTAATGTTCACGACTGCAGAGAAATTGTGCAGCCGACATTTCCAGGCTCGTACAATGTATGCGAGACTGCTAAATGTGATTTCTAAATATATTCAATGCGGTTTGATCCTCGCTAGACAGTTTGCCGTCGTACTCTGATGATTATCATGGAAGGTCGAAACGCGTCAGTGCGTTGCGACTGGCGGTAGTTTTATTATGTTGTTCGACGACTGGTTAAATACAATGGGGTTGGTGTTTACTTCAAGCTCGCAAACTTGAATTAAATAATTGTTAACACCACTCGCGCAATCAATTATTTTTTAATTGTACTCTGTTATATTCGAACGCCATAGAAATTAAACACAAATATATATTTTTAGTCGGTATGAGAGAGAAAATACAATTTATCAAGAAGGTTTTCTTCGTCAGTTTGTGAACTCATCAAGTTTTAACCAGAATTTTTGCGATCGGGATTCGAACCAAGTTGCGTTTGCTTCAGAATCTTGCAACTCATGCCATATACTACCGAAGACGCCCACTAATTGCCATTTAAATTTTTTCCTGGTCGTTATATAACACGTAGCATAGCAGCTGGAGGAATTATATTAAATTTAAATATCAGGTAAGAATTTTATTTGGTACATGATTTCAGTTAAAACTAAAAATAGAATAAGAGTACACATGCAATTCATCAAGTATACAAGTTTGCCCTTATTAGGCACCAATCTAGTGCGTGCGAAATCACGCGCGGATAGACGCAAAAATATTCTTGTGTAAGTTTCTTTTGCCTATTCAAATGTGCTTGAAGGTTGTTGCGACTGACAGCAAAAGGGATGTGTCCTTCTTTTTGATTTTTTGCTCCAAAGAATACCTGGAAAATCGCCATGTATGGAGTTTGGTCGTTATAACTAATGTGTACACATATAGCTGAAACGTCTTCTCACTTGTCTGGTGTGCTTAGTGTAAAATGCTTTTGGATTCGTTTCATGTGTACTCGGCTAAACCAGACAACATAGCGCACTAAAGAGATATTGAATTTGTTTAAATAATCGATATTAGACAGTTTGATTGCAAGGATCTTATTGTGTACATCTATGTTTTGACGGTAGTTTTGCTATGTTGGTCGACAACTGGTTAGATAAAACGGAACTGGTGTTTACTTAAAGCTTGCTAACTTGATCGTAAAATTTTTTACCACCACCCGCGCAATCATTGATTATTAATTGTATTACTTAATATATGTGGCGAAAGCAGCAAAACTTTAATGTTCGTGACTGCAGAGAAATTGTGCTGCCGACATTTCCAATCAAGTACAATGTATGCGAGACAACTGAAGGTAAGAGATCATATCAAATTTTGCTTTCCATGTATATGCATTGCGGTTTGATCCCACTATTCAGTATGCCGTCGTACTCTGATGATGATCGTGGCCGGTCGAAACGCGTCAGTACGTGTGACTAACGGTAGTTTTGCTATGTTGTTCGACAAATGGTTTAATACAATTGGATTGGTTTTTAGTTCAAACTCACAAACTTGATTTAAAAAATTGTTACCACCACCCGCGCAATCAATTATTGTTTAAATGTATTGTCTATATATGTGTGTGGCGATAGCTACAAACATCTTATGTTCGTGTTTATATCAAGACCGCAACCTTGATTATAATAATTGGATTGGTGTTTACTTCAAGCTTACAAACTTGATTTAAAAAATTGGTACTGCCACCCGCGCAATCACTGATTATTCAGTTACATCTATGTTTGCCAGGTTTTCCTTTTGCATAAACAAACGACAGTTTTGTATTGGGCATCTAATTAGCTAATGTCTTTTTAATAATTCAGGTAAATATTTAAAATTTCACGTCCAATTTCCTCTTTTTTGGCAAGAATGAATTGCTTTTTGCCGTAGTTTATTTATTTTAATTAAAAAATATTTCTTTATACTCATTCGCTAATAAAGTTGTTTCGAGAAAGGTTGGCTCTTGGTGTTTAAATTATTTGGAACAGGCTTTCAAAATTCTGTTGTACAAACTGTATATCACATTCTTTTTTCCGAAATTGTGAAAATGCTTTGATAATGAATTTATTCCAATTAATGTCTGTTTTCCGTATATTTTTTCTGGTTAGACTGCCATCTTCCTGTCTTAATATCAATAAATAGAGGAAAAACAGAACTTTGGACTCAGAGTTTTCGCGTTCATTAGTAAACTAAATATGTTGATCCATGCTGATATAATCTTTAGGCATGTCATTTATTTCTATGTTTTCATTAACAATTATGAAAGGATGATCAACGAAACCCAGATGTTTATGGTAGTATAATTTAATAAGCGGTCGCAGTTTTGATATTTAAAATTAGAAAATAATATTCTTTCCACTGTCATTCCATCAACTTGCGTGAAATATTAACTATTGAACAACCATTGACTGTGCGGTTGGTGGTATCATTTCTTTAAATCTAGTTTTCGAGCTTGAAATAAACATCAATCCCATTGTTTTTAATCAGTCATTGAACAACGTATAAAACCTACTGTCAGTCACACATAATAACGTGTTTCGGCGTTCCATGATAATCATCAGAGTACGACTGCAAACTGACTAGCAAGGATAAAATCGCGATATACGCTGATACATGCGTCCCTGTTGCGAAATATATCGATTTCCTCTGTTAATTAATCTATAAAAACCACCCATAATTCCCCATACTCAGAAGTCATCTAAAAATTCTCTCCAACATTTTCACTAGAGATTTTATATTCAAATTTCTTGGCCAATATTTAACACAGGTCGATGGAATAGTGAAAACGCCAATATTCTCCTTCTGGATGCATCAAAACTCCAAACTTGTATTAAAAATACTGCTATACATATCTGAGATATTTTAATTATATTTTCATAAAAATGTTGGAAGATATTAAAATTAATATCACATCTTGTTTGTTCACGAGTATGAAAATCCTTAGGTGGACGAACTGTCTTCGACTGTCGAATTGATAATGAGACTGGAAAATGGTAGTTTAGACACCAACTATAACGAAAGTAGACACTGACAAGTAAGTACATTCAGTAAGGGAATAGAGCGTATCTATTCTAAAGCAGCCATACCCGATCAAAGAACGATAGATGATTGTCTACCATTTGAGGGGGACATATCACCAAAATTATTTACGTGAATTAAGAAAATAAATTTCTACTTGGATGACGAGTTAAAAAAAAAGATATGTTTATACAACGCAACATCTGATTAACATAAATATAAAGGATAAACTCAATGCATTCGGACTGTCAAATATCGATTATTTATGCATATACATGAGCTGTATATTGCGTTATATAGTTCGGGCTGGTCGATTCCGAATGAAGCAAATTTAAAGGTATTTTAGACCAAATGTAGCTGGAAAACGAGAGGACGCTTTCGCCATAGATGAACACGTTATCATTGATTGCACAGATGCTAGTACAAACTCAGTAAGTTTGAGATCTTGAAGTAAACAACAATCTAGTTTTATTTAACCAGTCGTGAAGGAGCATAACAAAATTATCGTCATTCACACACACTGACGCGTTTCAACCTTCCATAGTCATCATCAGATTACGACGGCAATCTGACTAGCCAGGATCAAACCGCATTGCATATATATGAAAAGCAAAATTAGATATATGACTCTCGCCTCTAGGAGTCTCGCATATATTTTACATGACTGGAAACATCAGCTACACAATTTCTATGCAATCGCGTACAGTAGTTTTTTGTTGCTTTCTCTCCACACACACACACACTATATATATATATATATATATATATATATATATATATATATATATATATATATATATATATATATATATAGGTATACAATTAAATGATCATTGATGGCATGGGAAGCGTTAACATTTATTTAAATCAGTAAGAACCAAAACTATTGTATTTAACCAGTTTTCGCGAACAGCATAGTGAATCTCACTTCAGTCACGTGAACTGACGCTTTTCGATCTTCCGTGATCATCATCAGAGTACGATGGAAAAACTGATCATGGAAGAATCTGTTAATTGCGACGTCGTTAATTGGCCACTAAATCAACAAAAGAAGTTTGAATATAAACACCTGTATTAAATAGTGCAGAAAAGGCAATTCATCCGGTAGAACGGTTAGAGCATGCGATTCCGAAGCAGACGTGCCCAGGTTCGAGCACTGACCGCGGCAAATTCTGGCCAGTACACGATGAGTTCCCAATAAGAACGAAACCGGTCTACTGCATGAATTGCCTTTTCTAGACTATACAATTCCTAGTTTAAATTGACAAAATTAATTAATGGGTCAGGTGTTCATATCAACTTCGCAACCTTGAATGATAATAAATGTTATCACCGCCCGAGCGACCAATGTTCGTTTAAGTTTGTATATAATTTGCTGGCAAACTGGTGAATACCGTGCGTGTTTTCGTACGTGTGCATGTGTGCGTAACCAGTTTATTCAGTAGGATGCGTTAAGAAAATCAATTTACGCATGTTGGAGCACATTAAATTCGTGTGTACAGAATACAATTGTGCGGACAAAGTTACAGACCAATGCAAAGATGTATAATTATAAAAATGGAAGACGTTTGTGCATTCTTCTTTGTTTAGAAGCTACGGATTTCAAACGACGTTTTACATAAAAGTGTAAGCAAGAACAAAATTCTTGTTCACTAGTATTAACATTCTGAATTTTAAGCGTCGCACCAATTGTGATTACTGTTGTTTTCTTCTTTTAACTAGTTGGACAAATATTTTTGTGCAAAGGCTTTCAATTTAATGTTAATTATTTAAAGTTTTTAACTTTTTAATTTTAACTTCATCGGTAAGTCGATTAACAAGTTGAGGCGAAGAGCTTCCTCACAGTGTACAATGCACATTTTAAATACATTCCCAGAGATGCTTTTGAATATGCGAAAACTTAATAATAGAATGCAATTCTCATCAAATCTACACGAAGATATTTAACGAGCCTCACACAGATGTCTATTTGCGTTTCCACAATACTGATATAATTTGCCACTGCTTTAAATCGAGTTTGCGAGCTTGAAGTAAACACCAATCCCATTGTATTTAATTCATTGTCGTCGAATTCAACATAATAGGGCTGGCGAAATAGTGCCAGAAACGCGGCACTGACGCGTTTCGACCTTCCATGATCATCATCAGAGTACCAAACGCGTCAGTGCGTTGCAGCTGGCGGTAATTTTGTTATGTTGTTCGTAGACTGGTTAAATACAATAGGGTTGGTGTTTACTTCAAGCTCGCAAACTTGATTTAAAGCATTGTTACCACCACCCGCGCAATCAATTATTGTTAAATAATTTGCCAATGTTTGGGTACTTTCGAACAGCAAAATTTGATTGCGACTTACGTGGCATTGATTGATGGTCGCAATTTTCTCCGCTTTATTAGTTGTTTAAAGTATTTCGTGTAAAAGGTATATATTTTTTGATACGAAGTACTAATATATATATATATATATATATATATATATATATATATATATATATATATATATATATATATATAGGCAACTGTATATTAGGTATTGCGTGCCTAATTACAATTTAGCAAAATTCCACGTAAACATGCTTTTCGTACTTACTGTTGTCTCATCAGCGGGAGTCAGTGCTACGCCCTATATCTGGTGCATATTTGGCACAATAATGTGTGACAGTTAGACAGTATAATATCCTACGTGTATTAACATAAAATAAAATTTTATCAATGCGACTTCAAAGCCAGCTCACTATATATAATATATACCGAGCCTGCAAATGGTACCGACAAGAACTTTTTCAGGATACAGAACCTGTGAAGGGTCCCAAAACAATGGATTGCCAGGAAGGCTTTGTTTAATCAAAGTTGAGAATCAACAACAGTCTAAACACCTGTTACACCAGTAAATCCATACACTTTGACATCAATTAACATCAGTTAAGCTAGTTGTTTAAATGCATCAGATTAATCAGAATGATTTTGATATCGGATTACTCAAAGTATAAAAAAATTGAAGCACAACAAAATTAAACCAGATAACAAGGAGTTATGCCTATTATTATAATCAAGGTTGCAGTATTGATATAAGCTCCTGACCCGTTAATTACCTACATATGCCAGTATAAACGAGGAATTGTATAGTGTAGAAAAGGCAATTCATCCAGTAGACCGGTTTCGCCCTTATTGGGAACTCATCATGTTCTGGCCAGAATTTGTCGCGGACAGGGCTCGAACCTGGTCACGTCTGCTTCGGAATCTGGTGCTCTAACCACTGAGCCACCCTGTATTGTATTCACAAATTATATCACTCCTATTTTCATTTCGAAACGTTTTCCGTATCTAATGTGATTTAGGAGAAATCCTGAATTTGTAATTTTAAGCTATGACTTAGGCCTACTTTTTACAATTTTTTAGGCTTGCATTTCCGAAATATATTAAAATTTTTAATTCACCTGCTTGTCACGATATCCTACGTTTGTGTTCCTATATTTGATATTTTTTATGGAATACAATAATAAAATAATACAATACAATACAAAAACAATACTTTTAAACTTAATTCAAATCTGAGCTTAAGCTAAGCTTCAACCAGATTTTCCGATAAAAATCATTACTTTTAGACAGAATAGCAAAACTCTGCCAAATGGGAATAACGTTTATGGGTGAGTATAAGCCTGAAATACTGTTTGTTGCGCAGAACTAGTATATATGCAATTGTGTAGATTGTGTTGTCCGCCTAATATAAAATAAGTTCAAATATGTCCAGAAGGGTAAACAAAATTCAGCATGAACGGTAGGTATAATCTCATGTGCACATTTATTTCGTGTTGACTTGCAACTTATCAGTAGGAGCTGGTATTACGACCTATACCCACTATATATTGGGGTGAAGAATGTTGGACAGTTGGACGATACAATCTTCCTTACGAACGTGTAAACCTGCAGCAGTGGAGCTAACTTCATATGAAGTCTTCGATAATGCAACTTCAAGAACATCTCACTATACATAATATATATATATATATATATATATATATATATCAAGTCTGTAAATGGTACCAAAACTATGGCTATTGTGTCAGTGCCGGATACCAACATTATGGTACCTTAAATGTACATGTTATCAACAATATGGTTTCCGAGTTGGTACATGGTATTAACACAAGTGATTTCAATATAAGCTAATGCCATCACAACTGAGATATACAACTACTTGTGAACACCGGTTACTCCAGCAAATCCATACATTTCGGTCTTGACCGATATCAGTTATCACTTTTTGCGGTAAGCTATATATTAAAGTTTGATTTGAATGTTGATAGGAATAACGGAGTTTGAGCATTGCAAAGAAAGCAAATTAACGTGGCAGTTTAAACAGTTTTATTTTTGGTCTACTTGCATGCTGATCAGGTTCATGGAAAGAATTCACATATATTTGATAATTCGTAACAAACTCTTTATGGTCAATTAAAACTGCTAATGCCGCTTTATGGAATCAAACTTAACAAGAAGAGCCACTTCAAAGACATTGCTCAAATGAAAAAAATCAGTTCTTAGATTATGCTGATTATGTACATTAAAAAAACTTAATAACACCTAATATCATATTAGTATAATCAAGGTTGCGAACTTGATATAAATACCTGTAAAATTATGTACATAAATAAGTCAGTAAGAATTGTATAGTGTAGAAAATGCAATTCATCCAGTAGACCGGTTTCTTCTTTATTGGGAACTCATTATTTACTGGCCAGAATTTTCCGCGGACGAGGCTCGAACCTGATCATGTCTGCTTCGGAATCTGGGGCTCTACATAATGGGACATGTGTTTAGACCAAGGTCTCAACCTTGATTGTAGTAATTTTTATCAACGCCCGAGCAACCAATCCTTGTTTACTTATATAAATATTCATTTAATTACTATTTTCCCATGTAGTGTGGTGTCTGTTCAATTATGACAGACTGGGAATTGTTAGTTGGATCTTTTGGTCTAAATGGATGCCATATGATCTCCACCTAAGAGAAAAAGTCTAACCGATTTACTTAAGTTATTATATAACTGAAAATTGTGTGTAGTGTACGGCAGGTTGCCAAGGTTCGAGCACTGTCCACTGCAAATTCTGGCCAATAGGTGTTGAGTTCTCAATAACGACTAAATCAGTCTACTGCATGAATTGCCTATTCTACACTGTACAATTCTTAGTTTATACTGACAAATTAGTCAGTTGTTTATACCTATTTTCAGATGTCTGGTTCTAAGAGTCATATCTCTTAGTAGATGCTTCTGTGTAAGTTAAACATTTGCTTTACGCTTTTTATATTTTGATGTACAAGATTAGCTCAATGGAAACAGATATTGTTCTAATGCTTATGTTTAATTGAAATTACAAATGTTCATGAAAAAGGATTTGTTATGGACTACGACCTTGAAAATGATCAAAGTACTCTTCGTGCTTCGAAGAAAAAAAAATGCAAATACAATTGTACCGTCCTATTATTCCACATTCTTCGACCAAATATATAGTGGTTAAAGGGCGTAATACCTGCTCCTACAGATGAGTCGCCAGTAAGCACGAAACGAATGTGCATGAGATTATAATTTCCGTTCATGCTGCCTACGGTTTATCCTTCTGGTCACAATTGAACTAATTTATTACTAGGTTCGCAACACCTAATACATACTTGCATCTATATTAGTTCTTCGCAACAAACAGTATTTAACCGTAATATATTGAATTGAATGATGTCATGCTTACCGCGAAATGTGATAACTGATATCGATGAAGGCCAGAGTGTATGGTTTAACTGGAGTAACAGGTGTTATGAAATTGTTGTAATTCTCAATTTGGGTGAACTTTAGCATAAATTTATATCCATCAGGTTGGTATCATGTACCGACTCGGAAACCATAGTATTAGTATCCGGTACTCATCGATTTCAAAAAAGGTATCAGTTACTAACACAATAGCCATAGTGTTAGTATCCCTTACAGACTCGGTATATATATTATATAGTGTGAGTTAGCATTGAAGTCGTATTTTCGTTGACTTTAGATTATGTTAGCTTCACTATTGCAGGTTTACACATTTGTCTAGGAGATTGTACCATCCTATTATTCCACATTCTTCGACCAAATATATAGTAGTTAAAGGGCGTAATACCGGCTCCTACTGATGAGTTTTTCACTTCATCAATCTAATTTCGCTACTGTGTCTCAATTATTGGAGTCCTCGTATCTGCTGTCTCTCTCTCTCAATAAAATTGATTTGCATGTGTATTTTTATAGAATTCTCACAGGCAACGCGAATTTCAACTCTATACATTTTGTAAAATTAATATTATTATAAGAATCCAGATGTAAGAATTTCCTACATACTATAAAGTGCGGCTTGCGTTCTAACCTTTGTCCTATGGACCTTATGGTTTTGAAATATACAGAACTTTGGACCAACGATAAGATTTGTGATACAGTTAAGCCTGTATATTTATAAATGAAGGCATAGTGGTCTTCCAAAAAGCCGTAGGAGACTTGCTTAATATCAGATACGTCTTTATTTTTGTTTAAAATTTTCGCTGTCTACGGAGTTCAGAACGAGGTGATTAACAGCTTTTCTAAACGAGGTACAAGTTCGTGTGAATGAATCATACTTATATGAGGTTCTGGCGCATAGACCAGGTTGTAAAATTGCCAATTAGCAGGTCCTGAGTTTTTATTTAATTCTCTGTTATTCGTCTTAGCAGTTTATTAGTTGTGTGTGTGTCAAAGCTGAACGGAATTAGGCTACTTTCAATGTATCTTACAAAAATATTTTTCTTCAAAAGACATCACCATATATGCATATTTACTGATTTTTGACATGACAATGTCGTCCCAATTCAAATAAGTCCATGTTTAAATTTAAGTTTATCCAACTTTATACTTTTGTAATTAAATTATCACTATTAGTCCTAATGACAGAACATTGCTAGTTCCAACTACGTTGTGTACCACAAAAGCAACGTGAACCAACATATTCAGTTTATCTGCGAGAGCAAATAACCACAGTTTATCGCGCTGTCTTTCCTTGACATACGGCTAATGAGGCAGGATCAAATTTGTCAAAAACATAAGATTTTTTAAAAGCAGACATGGAATGGACAGCAATTGCATTACCACAGAGCTGTTCCAATTTCCGAAAAGTGAAATATAATACACAAATTGTCCTACAAAATAAGGGAAATCTGTTTCGAATAGATGAAATGACAGCAACTGGCGGTGTTTAGCAAAAGCTTATAAAAATGGGTTTTCCGAATGTATTTTGTTACAAATATGCAGTACATTGTTGTATTGAATTGAGCAGTGCGGTCATTAAATTTAGAGTATCCACGATTTCCTTTCGTGGGTAGTAGATTTACACTATCAGTTCCGCGGAGATTCGATTGATCCCTATTTACATGTATGCATTGGGTCCGTCTTGGAGGTTGCTGTGTGCTGATTCTTCCCATCAACCCTAAGGCTTCCACATCATTCTTATTGACCACTATAAATGAAGTTCGATGCGTATGTTGTGGACTCACCATCCGATATATTTGCTAGAAAAATTGTAAAAGCACTGACTTCTTGAGTGTTTATTAAATGACTGATTTTTCATTACAAAACAAAATTCCGGCTAATTATAAATGTAAAGGGTAATCTATCTGCAACTGTACAGTCAAAAATTGTTTATTTATACAAATGCTATAGCTTCTCTATGTGCTATGTTGTCCAGACTAGCGGATTTCTATAGGATCGAATTTAAGAGCATTTTAGAATAAACATTGTTTGCATGGGGCAGAATGCTTACGTAATAGCTCAATAAAAAGTTTAAAAAATCGCACTCCAAATCAGGCGGAACAAAGAGAGTTACAACTATTAAAAGCTGTTGTATACAATCTCCTTAAATCTCATTTAAATAAGCAAAAGAAATTCTTTCCTGGTATGTATATAACCTAATGAATTGTTTGTGCGTGTGTCTGAATTTTAGCGTGATTCACCAAGTGCATTTTCCGCTTCAATTTTGTTGATTTCAATTTAGGTAATTGATCCAACTTAATCCCTCTTGATTTATGAAAATGAACTATTTAAGAGATTTGCCTATTTAAATAGTGTCGTACTTAACTGATTTATGAAAAAAAAATTACTTCAATATACGATTTATTTCCCAATTGAGATAATGTATGCGCATAAAAAAGCATACACATATTTTTCTAATTCACGTCGTTACTATTAGTAAAATGTTGTTTTACCAGTAATTTTATATATTGAAAAATTTGAAGTAAATAAACAGACGGCGAAAATTTATCGGTATATCATTTTTACGCGGTTGAATATGTTGTTTTTTGTTCATCATATTGCAATGCTTATAGATGTAACTTTTATCAAAGAAAGAAGCACCTTTTCAATAATAAAAGACAAGTATTTAACATAATTTTTTAACGATTTTCTGTTTCACGTGGCTTATATAAAGTGTTTCTCATCCATTTACCATTTTAAGTGACAAACATGTTAGGTTCATTCAAATAATCGCGTATAGACAATAGTAACCGGGCTTCGTTCATAAAAAGTTTGGCTCATGTCATCGAAGTTACAAAACAATATATAACTTGCATATTGCCAGAAATGTGAGTCCAGCATAAAAATTAAGCCGTTTCTAGAGTTAAGATATTATAAAAATGCAGATTAATTTACTGAAAAGAAATACAAGCTCGTTTTTCTTGTGTACATTAAACATGCAGTCAGCGAAGTTTTACTATCTCTAGCAAAAATGTGGACATATTAAACGAACATTAGTTGCGTGGGCGGTGATAACATTTACTATAATCTAGGTTGCGACCTTGATATAAACAGCTGACCCATCAAGTACATACATATGCCAGTACAAACTAATAATACTATAACTTAGTAAAGACAATTCACCAGAAGACCGATTTCGTTCTTATTGGGAACACATCACGTGCTGTCCAGACGTGCCCAGGTTCGAAATCTGTCCGTGGCAAATTATGGCCATTACGTGATGATTTCTCATTAATGACGAAACCGGTATAATAAATGAATTACCCTTTCTACACTATACATTTCTTGGTTTATACTGTAACATGTTTGTACTTAATGGGTCAGGTGTTTATATAAAGTTCGTAACCTTGATTATAATAAATATGGAAGTATTGGTTTTCAAAAATTATGAATATGTCATGTTCAATTTTTTGTCAATGATTGCAAAATCGATTCTTGGTATGGACGCGTTTGTCCTCATTGACTTATTCAAAATGAATCGGACATATAATTCGTATTACATCACCGTGTACAGTCACTGTAATATTTCGAAATAAATGCTATAGTTAAGCAAATTAATGACTAGGTAATTTTGCAACACTCAGTCACACACCCTGCTATTTAATTTAAATTGTATCGATTTCTGTCAAATCGTTCAAATTAATATTTGAAATCTCATGCACTGCTCTTGGGTTTGATTCGAAATCCGAGATTCTTATTGCTCAAGTGAAAACATAAACCGTCTACCAATAGTGAGCTAAATAACTTAAGAGATAGCAAAATGTTGGAAGTTTATAGCATGTTCAACATTTAGTCATACCATTTTGTGTATTATAATTGAACATTCTTTCTGCATTAAACCACATTTGTATTACAAATGCATGCCCTTGCAACACACACGCGTGCACACGTAATTCGCCAATTTTTATTTAGTTCATGCACAAAAATTTTTTTGTTTCTAACTCTGAAGAGAGAAAACATCACAATTACTCGATATGGAAACTTAAAGTATTTGTAATTAATTGCAATAAATACACAGGAGTCCTATAAACTAATACTAGATATAAATGCAAGGGATCAACTAAGTGTAATCGAACATCCAAATATAAGTTAGTTATAATCATACTATTATTGAGAAGTACGTTTCAATGATAGATATTACCAATCACAGAAGACAAAATTTTAAAGCATTTTGCACTAACCGCAGCTGAGACACGGAACAATGACAATACCAAATAGGAAGGATTTCCGTGTTCTTTATAACAAGGGCAACAAAGAATTGCGAATTCCCGAAGATTTTTGCTCCAAATTCATAATCCCAAAATCAATTAAACCAGGAAATATTGTAAACTAACTTAGTAAAAATTGATAAATTAGGCATTAAAACATTAATTGATTGGGCGGGTTGTGGTCACAGTTATTTAAATAAAGCTTTTGAGCTTGAAGTAAACACCAATCGCATTTTATTTAACCAGTCGTCGAACAACATAGCAAAACTACCGCCAGTCGTACGCACTGACGCGTTTCGACCTTCAATGATCATCACTAGAGTACGACAGCAAACTGGCTAGCGAGGATCAAACCGCATTGCATATACATGGAAAGCAAAATTAGATATGCGGCTCTCATCTCTAATAATTTCGGATACATTGCACTTGAGTGGAAATGTCGACCGCACAATTACTATGCAGTCATGTACATTAACTGTTTGCAGCTTTTTCCACACACACACACACACACACACACACACACATATATATATATATATATATATATATATATATATATATAATAAAATTGAACATTAATTACTGGTGCAGATGGTGTTAACAATTCTTTAAATCAAGTTTTCGAGCTTGAAGTAAACACCAATCCCATTTTATGTATCCGAGACTATTAAAGGTGAGAGCAGCATATATAGTTTTAGTTTCCATATATATACAATGCCGATTGATCCTCACTAGCCTGTTCAGAAACGTACCTTTATTATAAAGCAGGTCTAAACAAAAGATAAAAGTGGCTGTTTCCCCTTCGTCAGGACTCAACTCCGCTACACCTTTTGGTATATTGCATAATGATTTTTTTAAATTATAAGAAAGTGAAGTAAAATGGTACGTGATACTTATACGGCTTAGAAACGGGAAACACACATGAAGAGGCACGCACACACAAATAAACACACACGTACGTAACTAACAAGTTACATTCATTTCACGCACAAGCTTATTTTATTTATTTAAAAAAATGTGCTCAGTTAATGCGGAAAGCGTTCGTTTTGCCAGCTATGTCTAGTCTAATATGCTCTTGGATTCACTTCTTTAGTAATTGACCAATCAGATTTTCATAGTGTTTTGAGTAGCTATGGCACGTGTATTAATAAATAAAATTGGGCTGCTCGACAACGACGAGCATATTCTTTACCTTTATGCTTTGCGGATGTTTTGTGTATAAAATTAAGCTTTTTATTACGTATCAGAGTAGTCAATGATTTTGTAATTCGTCGAGTAAACATTTTAGATGGCGTATTACTTCAAAAGTTAAAACTAAAATATATCGTTTTCTGGATGTGTAAGACTATATTATTTTTGTCATTGTTAATAATCTAAGTTTGTTTTAATGGATTTATCTGGAAGTTGGATTTTAAATGAGGTGGTTTTGCGTACCGCCATTTCTTGGCATTAAAATTTTTTAGAACAGCTATGCTTTATTCTGTAAGACAAATTTCGTAGCAAATTTAATTTTTTGGAAATTGAGACAGCACTGTGTGAATGGTTGCACTGTCCAGTTCACGTCTTATTCTTTTTCCGACTACCATCTTCCTATCTTAATATCAATATCACATGAACTGATAGTGCGTTGGAAGTAGATGAAACATAAAGTTTGACGTTATTAGAAACTTCAAGTACGACTTTCTTTCCAAATCTGCATTAACGACAATAAAAGAGTCATCGACATACAGTAATTTAAAATTGAAATTACCAGTCTTAATTACTCTAATTTGAATATGTAAACATCATTCAGTAGACTCCACAATCTTTCGCCCTGCGTCATTCCATCGACTTGCATAATATATTGACCATTATATTTTAAATTAACCTTTTGATGTTCTTGTTGAGAAAAGTTTTCAGATGACTTGGAGGTATAAGAAATGATGGGTGGTTGTTTTTGATGAATTTCCCGAGTAAATCGATAGTTTTGTCATGAGGGATGCGTTTGAAAATATTATTATACTTGACGTTGTGCGATTTGTATTTGTTAACGAAAATATGTGTCAAAAATTCAATTATGTAACATTCCAATTTTTGTTGGCTGTAAGATTCGTTTTAATTCCTCCGCCATCCTTTGCTGTAGGGTGATAATCAATGACATAATTTGTCTTAGTGACAGAAAGTGTTCTGTTTCAACTACAATGTTTACCAGCTTGAAGTAAACACCAATTCCATTGTATTTAATTAGTCGTCGAACAACATAACAAAACTACCGCCAGGCACAACTCACTGACACGTTTCGACCTTCCATGATCATCATCAGAGTACGACGGCAGACTGAATAGCGAGGATCATACCGCATTGCATATATATGGAAAGCAAAATTAGATATGCGGCTCTCACCTCCAGTAGTCTTGCATACATTGTACGTGCCTGGAAATTTCGGCTGCACCATTTCTATGCAGTCACGAACATGAGATGTTTGTAGCTTTCGCCACACGCATATATTTATAGACAATACAATTGAACAATAATTTATTGCGCAGGTGGTGGTAAAAATTCTTTAAATCTAGTTTGCGATCTTAGAGTAAACACAAATCCCACTATATTTAACCAGCCGGATATCTAATATTGCTCTCCATATATATGCAAGGCGGTTTGATCCTCGCTAGTCAGTTTGCTGAGGATGATTATGGAAGGAAGAAAGGCGTCAGTGCGTTGCGACTGGCGGTAGTTTTTTATGTTGTTCGACGACTGATTAAATACAATGGGATTCGTGTTTACTTCAAGCTCAAAAACTTGATTTAAAGAATTGTAACTACCACCCGCGCAATCAATTATTGCTTTATTGTATTGCCTATATATGTATATGTGGCGAAAGCTGCAAACAGTTAATGTTCGTGACTGTATAGAAATTGTGCAGCCGACATTTCCAGTCACGCACAATGTATGCAGGACTACCAGATATGAGAGCCGCATATCTAATATTTCTTTCCATATATATGCAAGGCGGTTTGGTCCTCGCTAGTTAGCTTGCCCTCGTACTCTGATAATGATCATGGAAGGGCGAAACGCGTCAGTGCGTTGCGGCTGGCGGTAGGTTTGTTATGTTGTTCGATGACCGGTTAAATACAATGGGATTGATGTTTACTTCATGCTCGCAAACTTGATTTGAAGAATTGTTACCACCAACCGCGCAATCAATTATTGTTTAATTGTATTTTATACTATGTTGGCTTTCGGAATGTCATGCTTTCTAGCCGCAAGTGAGTATATTGGTTTTTTTGTTTAAGATGCGAAGAATTGGCTGCGCTTTGATCAACTACTTGAAAACTGGCATCCATAAAGTTTTGTTTATGCAAATATGGAGCACAGAAAACAACAAAAAAGCCATGAAGCCGCATTCTTGCCAAAGACGACGCATGCCAGTATACGTTTAAAGGAGACGCATCATCCTAAATATATGCTCGACGAATTAAAACACCTGTGCTCACTAGGTTGCTTAATAAAATATTGATTTTTCAATTTCATTCCGCAATTTTATTGTGAGGCAAAATTGATCGCATCCGTACGTTGGTAAAATCGTGATTCCTTTAAATTTCGAGGTGCACAGATTGTCTTTGGCATTGATTGATGCGTTATCACCTTTTCCTTCACTATGTAGCCGCCTATGAACTGTTTGTCTGAAAAAGGAAGTTGGAACCAGATTTCCCGACTTTTTTTCGAATTTTCGGGACTTCATTTCCGGTCCGATCCTCAGGGTTGACACAATACTCACAGGAAGCAACAACAAGGTCGGACTGTCCTGCTATTAGAGAAGTGAATTCAATAGAGTTTTAGATTAGGCATGACCAGAAAAGGTGAAAAATTTTCCGCAACAGCTGAGCATATAGTCTACAAAAACCACCCTCCAAGTTAGGCGTATTTACTAGCAAGAAGCGAAAAGCAGTTACGCTAGTTGTTTACTGCAACATCCTTAATCCCCAGCTAACTATACAAAATCAGTTTGTAAATGAGTTCAATAGAAACTAGTGAAGTGTTTGTGCGAGGGTGTCTGTGTGATTATTCATGTGTGTTTCTTGCTTCTTTTTCGATGTTGTATGCATATAATTCAAGTTATTCCAATTTTTCAAAATTAACTATATAAAGTCCTAGGTATTGCAGTCGAGTTGAGTTTTTTTCGAACATCAAATGGTCATTTTTAACTGTCGTATTGACCTGCTTTATAACTATGCTTAAATTACCTTTACAAAAATTGGCTGAACACATAATTATTCTCTTTTGTTGTTTTATCGAACAAACTAGCAACCTTAACCCAATTTTTTGTTTCTAATTTATTTTACGGACAATCAGATATTTCAGTCAAGATGAGATTTGGCGACATTTTTATAACTTTGTTTTGCAAATATTATTTGCAATAAAGTTATGTTTAAAAATACGAAGTATATCCTAATTTAAAAAAAATTATTTGCATTTCTGACGCTTCTCTGTAGTCAGAGTATACTGGCTGCAGATGCTTAAAAATTTCATTGTGAAATATACTGAAGCAGTTTCAGACGACGTCTTGAAGCTAATTTTTATTTTACTTGGTGCTTAAATGAACCATTTCAGTACTGCTTGCCCTTTTTAAATTCTGTCAATCGTTTTACTTAAACAATCTTTGATTGCACGATTCGTCATAGAAGTTATTTAAATCACATTTGTGCAATTGATAAAACGAATAATCGCATTCTTTAATCAGTAGCACAAAATGACATCACTGATGTCAGTCTCACAAACTGACGTGTTTTAGACGTTCATGGTCATCGTAATGGCCAACGGAGATTCCTCAGCTAAGAGCACAAAGGTTTTGAAATCCCTTAGATTCGCATACATTGGACTTAACTAATATTTCAGATGCTAATTTTCTACGCAGTCAAGAGCATAAAGTTTGTGCAGATTTTCCCCCATTTACATATACGTATTCAATTAATTTTTACATGCATAGTGTAAAAATTTATAGTAATGCGTGAAATCACGAGATCTAAACATTTTGCAATTGGGAACATTTAAAAATACTACAGAATAAAGCAGTTATGTTAATAAATTTCTGCGTACATGAATATTTTTTAAAATTCATTCAACACTAATAAAAATGTTTAAAAAAAACAGAAATAATGATCATTATTAGACTTATAATTAATCCAAGTCAACCGAGACCCAAATTGGTATGCTATATTTTTTTTATAGAAGTTTGATCCTGTGTGTGGCGAAGAATTTATATATATATATATATATATATATAAATATATATATATATATATATATATATATATATATATATATATATTAGGAGTTGCGCACATAGTAACAAATTAATTCAGTTGTGATCAGAATGATAAACAAAAGACAGCATGAAGAGATAGTATATAATAGTGCACAGTCGTTTCAAGTTTACTGGCGAATCATCAGTAGGAGCCGGTATTACGCCCTTTATCCACTATATATTTGGGCAAGGAATGTGTGAAGATAGGACGGTACAATCTTCTATACGAATGTGTAAACCTGTAGTTATGAAGCTAACTTCATATAACGTCTTCAACAATGCGACTTTAAATCCAACTCACTATGTGTAACATATAAACCAAATTTGTAAAGGGTACCAACACTATGGTTATTGTATAAATACGCGATATCAACATTATGGTACCGTGAAGGTACATGGTATCAACACTATGGTTGCCCAGTCGGTACATGGTATCAACACAATGGATTTCAATCTATTCCTAAGTTTACCAAAATTGAGAATTAAAACTATTTCTGAACACCTTTTACTCCAGCAAATCCATACACTCTGGCCTTGATCGACATCTGTTATCATACAAGTATGTATTAGGTTTTGCGAACCTAGTAACAAATTAGTTCAGCTGTGACCAGAAGGATAAACCAAAGGCAGCATGAACGGAAAGTATAATCTCATTCACATTCGTTTCGTGCTTACTGGCGACTCATCAGTAGGAGCCGGTATTACGCCCTTTAACCACTATATATTTGGTAGAAGAATGTGGAATAATAGGACAGTACAATCTCCTAGACGAATGTGTAAACCTGTAATAGTGAAGCTAACATAATCTTAAGTCAACGACAATACTACTTCAATGCTAACTCACACTATATAATATATATACCGAGTCTGTAAAGGATACTAACACTGTGGCTATTGTGTTAGTAACTGATACCTTTTTTGAAATCGATGAGTACCGGATACTAACACTATGGTTTCCGAGTCAGTACATGATACCAACCTGATGGGTATAAATTTATGCTTAAGTTCACCCAAATTGAGAATTACAACAATTTCCGAACACCTGTTACTCCAGTTAAACCATACACTCTGGCTTTCATCGATGTCAGTTATCACATTTCGCGGTAAGCATGACATCATTCAATGAGATTATTCTTTCCGTTCATGCTGCCTTTGGTTTATCCTTCTGGTCACAACTGAACTAATTTCTTACTAGGTTCGCAAAACTTAATACATACTTGCATATATATTAGCTCTTCGCAACAAACAGTATTTAACTATTATCATATTTCGCAGTAATCTTGACTAGTGCAGGTTTACATTCGTATAGAAAATTGTTCCGTCCCATGTTCCCACATTCTTTACCCAAATATATGATGGGTAAATGGCGTATTGAGTTGTCAGTAAGCTCGAAACGAATGTGCACGAGATTATACTTTCAGTTCATGCTGTCTTTGGTTTATCCTTCTGGTCACAACTGAACTACTTTGTTACTAGGTGCGCAACATCTAAACCACAAATGTTCACTATTTTGTTGGTGAAATGTGAAATCCAACTTTTTGTCACAGGAAGATAGAATGTAAGGAGACATAAATCTCTTAAGATTGTAGAATCAATGAGAGAGTAATTTAATGATGTATAGAAAGGTGCAATGGTTATAAAACAAACAAATTTGAATGGTTATTTTTATGCTATTTATCAATAGAATGAATATATAAGGATAATACGAAATCTAAAAGTTTGTAATAAGAAGCGCAAACATTTCGTATATGAAAGCTGCACACACACACACATACACACACACACATATATATATATATATGTATATATATATATATATATACCATATTTTGGAGAATATTCGCAGTAGCAAACGTAAAATAAAACAGACCACCGCATAAATCATGCGCAAAACTGCGTAAGATGGCTGAACTATTGTTGAAGTATCAAAATAGCAAAAGTATACACGTATTTAGCAAATCATTGCAGGTAACTTCATCCGACGTATGCTGCACCAGGTCACAGAAAATACTAAATTAAACTACTTAAATCAAAGTTTCCACATTCACGTCAAAAATTGTCCATGAAAACGTTATAATTACTATATCTTAATGTGTTATAATGACTCTTAGTTGACACGTCAAAGCATTTTCACACATCGCTTCCGATTTCTATATATATATATATATATATGAGTGTGAGAGCGTGCTTTCATAGACATGAACACTAATTTTTGTTTAAGTGAGATTGGTTTGTCTTTTTTCGACGTGTACCTTATCGGTAAACGCACGAAAATACAAATTGTACGCAGCCGTTTGTACACAGGCAATTAGCAAAGGAGAACGTTCAAAGTGTTAGATACTTTATTATTCACATGGCCCAATTACAGGAGAACGTCTTCATCGTAATATAAATAAAAATAATGGAAGTGCAGAAACTCACGTTGGTTTGGAAGCGGGTCAGACTATCATTTGATACAAATATCCAGTTAGGAAATCTAATGTTACAGTGCTCACTATTATTGCGTTATAATCATGTTATTATTCTGCTTTAAATAGGCTCTGCTCAAAGACCGAGAAATTCTAAAGTTTAAAGAGCTACATTTTTACCTAAATAAAAACCATAATTTATCGAAAAAAATGCGGACATTGCAACCAATTAACGAAACATTTTGGAATAATAACGGAAAAGACAAAAAAGAAAGAACAATACACTATCTCTTACGAAGGGACATTGTGGGACAAGCAAATATTGTATCAGGAGTACCAATTTAATGATTCTAAAAATGGAAAAATACTAGCAATAAATTGAGTAAAAGTCTTTCTGTACATCTTAATGATCGAGTAGGATAGTAAAAATTGTTATAAATCCGATAAAAAATGATTCTTTTTCGTTTATTTAAATTAAGTTTGCGGGCTTTTTTTAAACGCCAATCCTTTTAAGTATACATTTGTCAGTATAACATAAACATTGTATAGTGTAGAAAAGGAAATTCATTAAGTAAACCGATTTCTTACTTATTGGAAACTTTTTAAGTACAGCCCAGAATTTGTCGCAGACAGGGCTCAAGCTTGGACCCGTCTGCTTCGGAATTTTTTGACTCAGTTTTTATTCATCAATTAATTATTAAATAGAACTTTGCGGATATCTAAGATTCCTTTGTACGCCCACATTTGGTTTTTGTTAATATTTAGATGTGGCTATGAAATACAACAATGATATTTATCGTCGACAATTTTGCATAAAACATATTAGGTTTGCTTTTATAAGGCGAAGTAATTGCAAAATGGGCAAGCTTTCGTTAAAAGTTTGTGCACAGATTTACTTTAGAAAAGATAAATATTAAGTTAATATGGTTAATCTAAGTTGTACTCAAATTTTAAAATTAAAAATTTTTGCCGTTATCAGCATTACCGTAGTTGAGCGATATTTGATCGTGGTTGAGCTAATGTTCTGCAGTCTCTCTCTATCTTTCTTTGCATATAACACACACGTATAGTTTTCAGAATTCAGAGATGAAAACAATGTATTAGTTTGAAACCAAAGCTAATAACAAACACTGAACGTATCGCTTCATCTGTAGAAATTAAATGCGATTACATCTCAGCGTGATATTATAAATGCTCGAGTTCAAATAAAATCGCGCATAATCAAGAAACTTATAACAAAAATATTTACGAACGTTTTCTTTCAGTTGACTTCATCGTCGAATATATATTAGCAATATATCAGTATATCGTTTGTGCACTATTAAGTTTTTAGCATTCTCAAAATGTAGAAATCGCCATTTAATTAAATTAAATTTTTTGGCAGTATTTCATTGGTCAAATATTTAACTCTAATCTGGTTGGCTGGCTCGTCTCTGGCAAAACTATAAATGTGTACAATGTTTTCAAAGTAATCTAATTTTCTGCGACTATTTGCCAGAGGAGTGTTAAAGCGTTCTGGAAAATGTTCGTTCAAAGTCGTTGGTGAGGACGAACATGCTTCCACGTTAAAAGCCACATCGACTCTGTATTTTATTCTCGTCGTGAGAGCAGCCACAATGACGCCAGGTGGCTATGTAGCCACCATTCGAGAAGTCCGTAGGATTTCTCGCTATTAAAATACAATGTCACAACGGTCCTATTTAGGTTCATAAACGATAGGTCGGTCATACGCCCCATATATGGCGAGACTCTAGAAAGGAAGATACACACAAACTAGATATGTCACATTATATGCTTAGTTTAGCCGAAATATTCATTAGCCCTTTACGTTTAACATTTATGTCAGTTTACTTTTAAACCATAAATTAAAGTTTGCTAACACCCTGTTTGACAGAATAAATTCCTAGCTTCGTATATTCCCTATAAAGCATTTAGCATTGCTTTATTGAAGCCATTTTTATCCATTGCCATTGTAAAAGTCTGAATATTGATGATTTATTGTAAAAACCAGTTGTTCGAATGCAGCCGTTGTTTAAGGTGCGTATACGTTAAATGATCTTAGTTTAAAAGGTGATACTTATGCGTAACCATTGGATTTTTCATAATAAGCAAAGTGGCAAAAGTAGTAACGATCGGTTTCAGTACAGAAACCCGTGGCGCATTATTTATTACGTTGTCCAGAACTGTGTAAGCAAAAATATTTTGTCCGCGCACCGGAAACATTGAAAGCTTTCTTCAGTCTGCGCATATTAATATACACAAGCAATCAATTACTTGTCTGTTTCCATATAATGAATTCCTTTGTTCGTGTGTTAAAGTAATATATTAATTTGATCTCTTAAGTTAGAAGAACAAAATAAGGTTTACCTCACTTTCCTTTTTACACACAAATGATTTTAATTGCATAAATGATTTTACAGATAATGCACGTAATCGGCAATTTCAATATGCCAGAATGTTGGAGATTTGAGTATCTTTCCGTCTTGAGCGGATACAAATATTTCAATTTTAATCAATCATGTTGTCTATTTTTTTGAAATGCAATTTATTAGGAATCGGATGGGACTGTTTATTTTGCGTTCGAAATTGAGAAACGATCAGGAAATAAATTAAATTTTGAGACCGTTATTAGAGCGTAATTCTTATCGTGTAAAAATAAAATTAAATTTTAGTATGATATATTGATAATTACGTTAAAACACGAAAATAAGTAATATAATCATACTTATGAAATCAAATTTTTCAGGAATAAATTGATAATGAACATCGTTATGTTTTTTCGAGACTTTTCCGTTGAAATATTTGTCACACAGTCAGCGAAAATTTTTCTCAATATTTATTGACAAGCCATTCTTCTTAATCGAAATCTGCGATTCTTATTTCAACAATGCACAAATTTTTACAATTCATACGAATACCGTCTCGTATAAATTGTGGTACATATTTTTGGTATTTTTTAAAATACTGCTAAATGCACACGCCACAATAAATTATTATTTCATTTTTGAAAGAAATAGTCTCAACAAAACTGAACAGTCATCACCCGGCGCATAAAAAATAAAAAAAACATTTAATTTCTTTGAAAACAGATTTAGAAGGAACGACGGTTATATCGCGTTAACAGGATAAATACGGAAATAAGCATAAACAATTACATAATAGAGAAGTATATAATAAAATACATAAAGAACTGTCTGATAAGTAAAAAAAGAAAATTGAATTTATTGATTAAAATATGATCACTAATGAGGAATTGGATAACATACGGGGTATTTTTCTCATGCACAGAGTGACAATTTCGTCCAAGTTACGCAGTGTACTGAAAGAGTAAAAAACAGACTAGTTCATTAAGAGTCATCGTTAATGACCAACTCTTTTCAACACCTATAATTTTCAAGTTTTTATATCATAGCTAATGAAAATACCCATTCATCCTAGATCATACATTGATGACTTCGTATAATCTTATTGATATTGTGGATAAACATGTGCCAGGGGAAGGTGATAGATTACCAAGCTTACATCTGTTAACTATGTGCAACCACGTAACCGTAACTAAAGCTCTGGATTGATTTTGGCTATCCCTGATTGATTTCTTGTTAGTATTCGATGAATGTAACATGTCGCTTAGACATATTATGAGGATCATGAATATATTTCCAGCTTCTACCTCTTTTATATTTAGGAAATACTTTTCTAAACAAATTGAGGGAGTCTCAATAGACAACCATTTTATGATCTGATAGCAAGTATCTTCATGCACTTATCGAAAAACAACCTTTTAAATAGAATAGTGGGGTCATGGTTAAACCGGACTCTAAATTATGCGGGTAAGTAAAACTAATGGCACCGATGCACGATATTCGAACAATTTTAAAACAAACTATCATACTGGCTACTAAAAATTCTTTACTAAAAAGAGAAAATTGAACCGTTGGATACATCGAGTGTGCAAAAGATTCCGTGCAGAAACTGTCAGTTTATGTATGAAGGTGAAAATATGCACCCAAGTAATGTCAGGTAAGGAGAATATAAAACTAAATGTGAATAAAGACATGCTAATTAATTGGATCTTGCACGCTATACAGTAGCAAAGTAACTGTTATGGTTGATGACGCATCTTAATATGTAGTCGAAATCGACAAGACTGATTAGGGTAACCGCTGAAATTAAATCAAGAAATGACATAATGTGTGAAAAAGTGGTGGAACAATTAATAGGCTCTATTTGGAACACAGCACTAACGAGTGGTTGGAATCAAAGATAGAATTCTTAGAACTTGAAATTAGGACCAGTAAACGATTGTAAATGTCGGGTTAAGATTAATTCATATGTGGTCGCATAACTATGCGATTTATTAATAGATTTTACGATTATTCGCAAAACCACTCCTAATATTTCATCCTTAATTCCTGTTACCATACTATATCTATGAAATAAAGTACCCTATGAAGTACAACTTATGTTGTTGACTTATTATGTTAAATGTTGACTTTCATCACATTATTGATCTTTGTTCTGGAAGGTAATCTTTTAACTTTCTTATCTGACCTTCATTGTTTTTACTCATTAACAAATTTACGTATTTATTACTAAAATTAGACTATTTTTACGTACATGAATTTTCAACTAAGATATCGGCATTAATTGCCACTCCAATACCAGTAAGGTCACACATAAGTACGGCATATCGAATATTGATAATAAAACAAGTATTGAAATGCATGCAATGCGTAAATGACATGTAATCACTGTAGTCTCACTTAGATGAACGTACAAGTGTATGCAATTATATTAATCTGAAGGCTTTATAATTATAAACGTAAACACACACACACACACACACACACACACACATGAACCTACGTACATTCGGTGAGACGCCAGTAATAACTATGTTATCTAATAGTAAAAATAAATGCAATTGTTTAAACGAAATTTGAACTTGCTTTATTGCTTGACTGCAAATCTTTTGATGAGCGGAGCATTGAAATATGATTTCGAATTTGAAATCCGAAATAATATAGTAAAAAAATTGACAGGAATACAATTGCATTTGAAGACAACAAAGATCAGGTAAAAGTCAACAATTAAATTGCTCCATAACACTCATAAATTTGCCGCATATAAATATATCTAATACTAAATACCTATTCGATGTTCTCTGACTGATTCAGATGACAACAAATGTATATTTTAATTAGAAAGAAATATTTCTTTCTTTGAATATGCTAGTTTACTTGTCAATCCCTCACGTTTTATAGTTTGATTTTTCACGATTAAATGAATTGTACAAATAATGTCGGTACAGACTTAATATTGTATATGATATTAAATACAATTAATTTGTTATACCGCGTTTGTCCTTATTAGGATCTCTACAAGTACGGTATAAAATTTTTCCGCGAACCGATCTCGAACGTGAGCACCTCTGCTGGGTAGTCTAGGAACTGCTACGACCGAAAGTCGAACTCGAAAACGTTTGGTTTAGCGAAAAACAACTTAGACCGTGAGCATATATATCCACTTGGGGGGAACGAATCACGAAGAAACTTAACCTTATAAAATGTGCGTCTTCGGTGGTATAAAGGATGAATGACATGCACTCTGCTTCAAATTCAGGCCACGGCAATACTAGCAACTTCTTAATGAGTGCCTAATATGTACAAAATCTGTCTAGTTGATAAATTACATTCGCCACCTTATGCAATGTTTGGTTTATATGAGCAACGATGGGGTTCAAAATTATTTTCGCTCTAGTTTGTGAGTTGCCTTGTAACGACTCTTCTTAAGTAAAAAAGAAGCTAAAAATTTTGTTCCACTTTCTGTCAATACCAAACATCTCTCATGTTATCAATCGAAAAGATTGAATAATTTCATGCTACAAAATATATGCTGCCCGCTCAATTTTTGTCAAACATAAATAAAACCAGTAATCAGTATCAAGATAATTTATATATTCACATATTATAAAAAGGTTGTGAAAAACACCAGATGAGTTTAAAGTGTGTATATACTATTATTCAAACGAAGAACCAATCCCGTCTGTCAAATTTAGTTGACAAGTCTAAAATTTAAAAAGTGAATAATTAAAATCAACGAGAAATAATGCCCTAGAAAAACGACATTATTGACGAAAATGAAGAGTATTATTAACTTTTCATTACGAACACCAATATACTTTACTGTCTCATTATAAATAAAAGTGACCCTAAAAATACCCCCGTAAAATGTACCTAAAAGATGGCCGAGCTGCATAAATATGACGATTTGATACTCGATCATTGGGTGCCCAAGTTTGGATAAAACGTCTAAATTCATTTAAGTACTAAGTTTTCCACACAAAGTAGAAAATTAGTTCAAATATACCCAGGACGATAAACAATAGAAAGCAGGAACGAAAGATATAATCTCATGTGCACATTCCTTTCGTGCTTACATGCGAATCATCAGTTGGAGCTGGTATTACGCTCTTTAACCACTATATATTTGGATGAAGAATGTGGGACAATTAGGCGGTACAGAGTCCTATAAGTGTAGACCTGCAATAGTGCAGCTTACTACATATAAAGTCTTCGAAAATACGATTTCAAAATCAGTTCACTATATGTAAAATATAGACCGAGCCTGCAAATGCTACCAACAGTGTGGTTTTTTTGTCAGTACCTGTTACCAGCATCATGGTTGCTGAATAAGTACATGGTACCAACGTAATGGATTTTGAAGATATGTTAAATTTTATCAAAATTGAGAATTACAACCATATCTGAACACCTGTTACTCCAGAAAATCCATACACTTTGGTCTTGATCGATATCAGTTATCACATTTTGCGGTAACCATGACAACATTCAATTAAATATACAAAAGTCAGATAATGTTCGTTGCGGTGACCTAATATATATGCAATTCTACATTAGGTGTTGTGCACCTTGTAACAAATTAGTTCAAATATTACCAGTAGGATAAACCAAAGACAACACGAACTGAAGGTATTTGCTAAACTCGTAATTAATCTTATATAAAGGTAGTTTATCAGTTACTTTGTTGGCTTGAGAAGAATTTTGTTTATAAGCAAACTAAAATACGTAATTACAACACTTGTTGTCACCAGGTGCACATTAAATTTTGTTCAATAAAGATTCTTAATATGATTCTACTGTCAAAGCTTCAAATTGACAGTAATTTAAAAAAAATTAAACCTGAGTTCTGAGCTTGATACAAACAAAAATCCCCTTTATGTACACATTTTCCAGAATGAACTGAGATTTATATAAGTAAGTGTAAGTAATTCTCTACACCATACGATGCTTAGTTTATGCTGATATATATATATTAATTAATATTATATATATATTAATGAATGTTGTTTATATCAGGCTTGCAACCTTGATTGTTTTTAAAAATTGTCATCACCACCCATATGATAAATGATCGTTTAGTTAGCAACAGAAACTTCTTTTAATTTGTGATGCACAGGTATTTAGTTAATTATATAATAATTCGTCAACCAACAGTGATTTATTTTCTGCATAAATATCCTTAATACTCTTCAAAATTATTTAATTCTATCAACTGAACTTTTTCAGGTTGTGTTAATGGATTACATTAATAAGAAACCCTTTAGCTGTTTAATAAATAAAATCTACTAAATACTCGATTACTTTTGGATTAATACCTTGATAATCTTTTGTTTGTATTTATTAAAATAGTTAATCTTCATCACATCCAACTTTGAAATTAAAAACTATGTACCAATGAAGACAAAACCAAGGGATTTATATTTTTAATACTTGAAAAAAGGAGTAAATTTAAAGAATAAAGACCATTCATCTAGAAAACAGAGCAATAGTATGTCTTAACTAATCCATAAGAGACATTACGATGAAAGTACAACACCTTAAGAGTCATCAGTTAATCTCTGTCAAGTTAAAAGTTATAAAAAGGAATGCATTAGCTATTATAATTTTTATTACGTAAAAAAAGAAAATTAAATTGACAGCTAAATAAATGAATGCGACTGGCGGTTGTTTTACTATGTTGTTCAACGACTGGTTAAATACAATGGGATTGGTGTTTACTTCAAGCTCTCAAACTTAAATTAAATAAATGAATGACCCAATGGTAAATGGTAACGGAATTGAATATTGAAAATCTGGCAAGAGAAATTGATCAAATAATTAAATAAATGTTTAGTATAAATTTGTTTACGTATTATCAGTTTAATAAATTAATGTTTAATTTAACCAATTGCACTAGAGATATATCATAATTCAAATTAAAATTTGAAGATTTAAACATGTTTAAAATATTATTTAAACAATATATGTTATTCAGAAACATCGGTGAAATAATTTTCGAATCTTGTTCGCTTTGACAATTAAAGGAATTATTTATTATTTCTCGGCATATTTAGCTTAGTTAATAAATATTTTCTAATCTGCACTAAATTTATGCATATATTTTGAATACTGGCGACTCATTAGTAGAAGTCGGTATTATGTCCTTTACCCATGTTATATTTAGGTGAGGATTATCGGACAATTGGACGGTAAAAACGCATATAAAATGTGTACACCTGCAGTATTGAAGCTAACTTCAAATAAGGTCTTCAGGAATACCGAGTTTAAGACTAACTCACTGTGTATAACATATATACCAAGTTTGTAGAGGCTACCAACACTACGCGAGACCAACACAATGCCACCGCAAAGGTACATAGTTCCAACTCTATGTTAGCTTCACTACTGCAAGTTTACAAATTCGTATAGAAGATTTTACCATCCTATTTTCCAACATTCCTCAAGGAAATATATAGTGGGTAAAGGGGGTAATACCGAAGCCTACTGATGGGTCGCCAGTAAGCTCGAAACGAATGTCCACGAGATTATACTTTCCGTTAATTCTGTTTTTGGTTCATCCTTCAAGGTCATTTTTGAACTAATTTGTTACTAGCTGCGCAACACCTAATCTGCAATTGGTGAATTGCCTCTCTTTGCGATTGTTTAAGCGTTTAAATACATTTATATTAGTATTTCCCACTTAGTAATTTGTATAATGTACGTAATTAATGCAACTTATTATAATTTGTTTTCCAAAACCTACTACGGGAAGTATATTATTTTGTAGTCGATTGAAGTTCCTGTGAAAAATAGCCTTTCTCTACGTGTTCTATACACAAACTGAGTGATACAGTTTTGTTTTAATGTAAAATATTTATTCAGGCTGGGTAATTTATTTATTTGTTCAAAATTGTACTAATTCCGTTACACACATGGTCAAAATTAATTGTTTAATTTATATTCAGGGAATAAGTTCACGTCTTACAAATGGGAACAGGATTGGCATTTTTATAGTTAATGTAATTTAATTTTGGGCAATGGCACTAAGACCATAATATCTTTGAATTAACTCAGTGCGACAGAGACTTCAAAAATCGAATAATATTAAACAATTTAGAATATCAAACTTTGATACATTCCTACCCTATGTTACAGGTAATAATTTAATATACTTACCAGCCTATGTATCTTCAACAATTGTGACCTTGAGGCGAACTATTACTTAACAAACCGCTATGCTAATTAAATACAATTAATGCTGCAAAACTGCGTTCAAACCTGGCAGACTAATTGAATAACGTTTATGGATAACAAAGAACATGCAAATTTCCGTTCAAGCACATGCTTCTGTTAGCAGTAAGACAAGTAATTATGCTTCATTAGTCAAGGTTGTGATCGTTTTTTAAACACTTGACACATAATGTACATATATTTGTCAATATAAAGCAAGCATTGTATAATGCAAAGAAGGCAATTCATCCGGTAGACCGGTTTCGTCCTTATTGGGAACTCATCACGTACTGTCCTGAATTTGCCGCGGACAGCTTTGAAACCTGGGCACGTCTGGAAAACACATAATGTGTTCCAAAAAAGAACAAAACCGATCTACTGGATGAATTGCCTTTTCTACACTATAAAATGCTTATTTTATACTGAAAAATGTTTGTATATAATAAATCAGATGTTTATATCAAGGTCGCAAACTTGATTTAAAAAATTTTTATCGCCGCCAGCGGAACCAATGTTCATTTAATTAATTCTGTTGTGATTTTTATCGTTTTGTGACAGATAATTAGTTTACCAACAAAACCTGTACGATTAAATATCTTAATTGCATGACACCTGCTTAAGATGGTTCAAGTATGATTTAGATATTAATTTTAAAAACTAATGTTTTTCTCAAATTTCTTAATACGTTTTGCTTAGGGACTCAAAATTTTAGATGTCCCAAAGATTGAAAAAACGCAATTTCACTGGTGTCTGCTGAAACCTGTCTTATTTAACTAGTATTTTTATTGATTTGGAAAAATGCAAAGTAGTTTGTCTCTCAAATTTAAAATATAGTGTTGGAAGTTTTAGATAATGTCTAATTTTACTCAAGTTAATTCGATAACTGCAGTCAATCTCAGTTCCAAGAAAACCTACCTGAATTAGCTTCGCGGATAATCACCAAAAGTAATCGTAAAAAAGAATTCTCTAAGCGTCGTTCCATTTAATAGCGGAAAGTCTCAATATTACCAAAAATCCCCTGACAATAATTTAAAACAATTAAGTCTTCAGCACACAAGCATTAACATTTGGTCACACGCAATTAGTAACCTGCAGATTAAACTGACAATATTCTTATTAAATCAACCTATATTTATCATATCTATTTTACGTATGTTAAGTTAAAGGATAAATTTTATTTAAATGTTTCATTATATATAATTGATATATCTATATTGTGCGGTCTGTTTAAATTAAATTCTGCACATGGTAGCAAGGAAAATTCATCAGGTAGACCAGTTTTGGCCTTATCTCAAAATCGTCGATTACATAACTTAATTGCCGCAACCAGCATTCAAACCAGGGAATATTTGCCTCTGAGTTTTACACTCATCTACTGCACTAACCCAGTCGCGCACTGCCAACAATGTTTAATTGTGTACAAACTAATATTTTTTGTAGTCTTTTCTTAAGGTAAAAACTATTGAGAATCTCTATCGACATAAAGTTCTAACAAGCTAACACGATCTCTCATTATATAACAGCAGCATGTCATCTGGAGATATGATATCAACTTGGCGTTTTATAACACGATTGACATTGTATCCAGGTTGACAGCATAACATGAACACTGCATAGGGTAGCAAAGTAAATTCATCTTAAAGGGCAATTCCTTACTTACTATGAAATTGCCAAGTACTTGCCAGAATTGACGCGATCGAGGTCAAAACTGGGACATAATTGCTTTTCAGATTTTTATTAATCCACTGTGCTACACGTTAATTTGCAATTGCATACCAGTTTACATTCTAGTTAGCCCTTTCTTTAATTGGAGTCTATTTTGTATCTTTGTTGACATAAATTTCAAACTAGCCAATCCCAATCCGTCATTATGTAACATAAAATGTTATCAAATTGAGTTATCATGGTAGAATTTTATCATATATATATATATATATAATTATATATATATATATATATATATATATATATATATATATAATGTTATAATACATACATCAGTACATAACTGAAAATTGATTTTAGTGTGCGCCAAATTTGGCACAGAGAATGTGTGCATTACACCAAAGAAATTGTTCCCCGGTCGTGGTAAATTGTGGCAAGTGTTTGACCAAATGCCAATAATGAAGAAACTGGTTGACTCGAAAATTTGACTTTGTTAAATTAATCATTCTGTAGTTTGTATTGTACACTTATATACAGTTCAAGTCGAGCGTCGAAACTTCAATTCAGTATCACTTTCCCAAGTGGAATGATTTATATTCAAGATTAACAAATCCCGGGTGGTTAGAAAGAATGTTAGGCCGAGAAAATCCGAACTAAACCTAAATTGATACATCACTAATAATTGCGAGTAGTGTATGGTAGGATTAGCGCAGTGGATACATGCAGATTCGGATACAAATGCGCCCCAGTTCGAGCCCGGGCTTGGAATGTGCTGGCAAGTAATTGTCGACTTCATAAAACAATCTAGTTGATAAATTACATTTTCTACTTTAGAAATGTTTATATTCTATTGACAAATTTTATATAATAAGGGTCTTGTCATTAAACTTATGTATATATATATATATATATATATATATATATATATATATATATATATATATATATATATATTCGCAGTTTTATATTTTCGCATAAAGCAATGGCCTCTGCTAAGTTCCACAAAGTCAACCAAATTTAAGTCAACCGTTAGTGTCAACCCTTAATTGAGTGGCATATATGGAACATTTTATAACAGCGAAAATATTTGTTTACGATTCAATGAGCATTTGCCACTTCATCAAATGATGTGAAAATATTTTGACAAATTTCGCCCAAGACTCATCAAATTGTGCCTGTATAGCAAAATACGGGTAGTAACAATAATTGCTATTAAAAGCAAAGCATGCGTATAACCTTGAATTTAATCAATTATCGGAGAACGCTCGATAGTATTCTCCATCGCAGATCAATAATTCATTAATTACGTCTTGATTTATTTAAAATCATCAATATTCTAAAAAACGTAATTCCAGTAAGGGAGTAAAGGATTCAGGAAACTTTTGGCTAATATCATTTGTAGTATTCACAATATATTCTCTTAATTAGGAAGGAAAAGCGTCCAATGTATAAACTTTTCAATTTACATTATCATGATTTTCATAGTCATTATAAGTTATTAATCAGTAATGATTTCGTTGGAAGAAAAAACTCATAATAAATATGTTTTATATTATTTTTTCTGTTTTTGAGTCAAAGCAATAGTTTTAAGCTCAACTACTGCATAACTTTAGCTAAACATTGATTATGAATATTTTTTTATAACGAATGAATGACGGTTAATAGTGTTTGTGTTAAATATTTTACATTTGTACACGGTTTGCTGTTTGGAGTGGCTGAGTAATCCAATGTCTGTTTACGTTACCTTTTCTCTGGCTGCATGAAGACTAGTTATTCGTTTTGCACAAAATAATTACCTAGGTCGGCTCAGCACGACGTTTTTTTGAAGGAAATGTGCAAGTTTGATTCCTCTGTAGACTTTTTTTGCGTATTCATTTATTTTGATGTATCGTCTGAGTCTGCGTATTTGCATAGAATTGTACCGCTTCTGTTCTAGCCAAGATGGTAGGCTTACCTTGATTTGGGAAACATCTGCTGGCTGCCTGTTCTTCTTTTTAGCTGACTTTATTTTATGCGATACTGCATTTGGAGACGCATGTACAGATGGGTTTGACGTTTTAGTTTAATATATTTATTGCTTTTATTTACTTGCGTTCTGTTGAATATCGTATTATTAAATAGATAAGGTAGAAATCCACATAAAGCGTCCAAACACCCTACAATAAGCACAGACTAAGAACCTACAAAAGAAAAATATTCAGAAGAACAAAACGAAGTCAGCAAGAGATCTCGCCTGGTTCACTTATCAAAAAAATGGAACCGGTTTCGTGCGTATTAGAACTATTCAAGCACTTTTCATAATTTTCCTTGGACAGGGCTCGAACCTGGGTACGTCTGTTTCGTAATCGGGTGCTCCAACCCCTGAGCTACATTATTTATATTATTTTAAATACAGCTGTTATATATATATAATATATATATATATATATATATATGTGCACACTGATTTTTGTATAATTTATAAAATATATTTTATTAATTTACATTGTTATCCTCCGTGATAAATTATTAATAGTATATAACGAAGGAGATCTGAAAGTAAATTTAATTAATATTTTCCGTTCGAACGAGCGAAAATATTTTGATTAAGCCTAATCGCACTAAAGCTTAAAGTACACACTATCATGTTGTCTTACAAATATATAGACGAAAATTGATTAAGAATGCATCGAATGTATCATATGTGTGTATAGTTTTGGTTTTGTGTTTGGCAAATTGTACGCGCGTGTTGCCTATCTTGGCTTTAGTGGAAATGTACCGATCTATTTATTGTGCAGATGCTTTTGCTTGTTCGTTTATTTTGGTTTTGCATTGCCAGATTGTGTGTATTTGGTGATAAATGTAAGCTTTGTGGTAGTCTTGCCTCGCTTCACCGCTCATTAGTTTGTTGCGCGTAGTTCTACCTCCGTAAACCCGTTAACGTTAACTTCACTGCTTGGGTTGTATTTGGGTGACGTTTCTTAAGATGGGGTTTTGCTGTGCCCACTAAATACACATGACTATTCTCTGAGAGTCGATTACAATATTATGTTTATGGAAATATTACATTTTCATTGAAGGTTCTTGTTTTTTTATACATGGCTAAGAATGATCGCGTCCATGCTTTGTGTAGTTGTTTGTCTTGGTTGCACAGTATCATCATCAAATTTAGCATATCCACGATTTTCTTTTGTGGTTTCGCAATGCACTGACTGATCTTCAGTTCCGGGTACACGCCATGTTTATCCTTGCGATGGCTGAGTATTGATAAGTCCCATCACTCCGAAGGCTTGCACACAATTAGTACTAACCACTGGAAATTTTGGTCGATATAATGTTGATGATTTTACGTTACGGTTCCTATGCTGGGAGATTTCCGTGGAAATGTAGGTTCAGGTAGCCTGTCTTCTTTTATGCGAACCGCAAGTGGTCTCATGGTAACAAGGAAAAAATTATCACTATATTAGTCTATTTACGAGATCCATTTTAAATACGCTAACACTTTCTAGAACTTGTGTACAGAGAATAATCTACTAACTAGGTGGGCAAAGCTATTTGTCAGGTCTCTAGCAAACTATCTTTATCACACTAAAAACGAAAAAAGTAAATTTATATGTTAATTATCACCTGCCTGCTTTATCCAAAATGAATATTGTTCATAATTTCAAATGTACGTTGGGCAGCAAGTAAATCGGACGAAGCAATCAATAAATTAAACCAAAATGTGCGGTGGCACCACCAAGTAGATCAATAATTTTTAATGACATACCCTACATAGACCAGCAAATGGGCGTAATTAACTTTTCCGTTCCTCCGAAAGCGCAGTCGGAAAATGTACAAATCATTACTGGTGTGTTTTATACCAAACAACGTGAATCCTTTTTAAAAATTTAAACATTCCACAAAAGCAATATTTTAGTCGGAAAAGCGAAATTGGCACGATCATATTTTAGATTGCTGACGATCATCTACCACTTTTCTCCAAATTTATGACAGTTCATTATTTTACATAATTTTTCCGTAGTAAGCACATTGGAGGAACACAAATTTAGTTGGTCACATGAATCTATCTACACATGTCGCAGAATTTAATTCAAAGATGTAAGACACTATCAGATAAAGTTGCACTTATTAATCCTAATAATCAAAATTGAACATACAGTCAGCTCAACTTATTATTACATTCTACAAACAGCAAGGACAGAATAATTGTAAAAAATTTAAAACGCGCGAAATGTTAAACAAAGAGAAACCTCGCTGCATGTTTACGTAGAAGGGATTTGTATATTCAGCCAACATATCAATCTTCAACAGTACAGATATTCTCAGATCTAATAGCAAATTAAGGAAAGAATACCGTCTTGGCAATAACCGGAGTAGTAAGACTTCGAGACCAACTCGTAGTTTATAGAAATGCAAAACAATTATCTACACAAGAAGCAAACGCATATCATCCTATAACAGTCTGTCTACCTAGCTTAAACAAGCAACTAGATCATACAAAAGGAATAATCAGTTATGCAATGCGAAAAAAAGCAACATACATATAATGTAATTCACATCGCAGGACAATTAACTCACATACACATATGGCGTAAATTAAAATAATGCAATAAATTGACGCTCACTCATATAGAAAACCATTTAATCTAAGCGTGTTTTAAATTTTTATTTTTCAAAGAGCTTTTACGAACAGTTCTGTTTAATCTAGAATCTAAAAATATATTTACTTTCATATAATTAATTAACGTTTTTTTCAATAAAATTATATATATATATATATATATATATATATATATATATAAATATATATATAATTCAAGTTTGCGAGTTTGATATAAACACCAATTCCGTTGCTATTATGATTATTCTTCTAGTGGCAGTTTTTACCTATCTGAGTTAAGCATACTATCAGTTTGAGGAAAGTTTTCACATTTTTTATTGATTATTGTCTTTGTTAATTGTTTGTTTTGGTTCTGCATTGTCTGTGTTTGCGTTTCATCTGTTTCTAACCAAGACCGTAGTCTTTTCTGATTTCGCAGCATGTCTGCTTCGTGCCTATTGTATTTCCTATCTGACTTTCTTGTTGTCGGTCGTGATCCTAATGTTGTCTTGGTGATTATTGTAAAGATGGAGTCTGCTTTGTTTGCTGAGTATACATGCAGGTTTTCTTTTTTCGACGCCAGTGCAAATTTTGATAAAAATATGATCATGCGGATAAAGTTCTTCCAGTTTATTATGGTGTTTCATAAAGGTTTAGGTATTATTAGGATCAGGCTTTATAAAAAATATTAAAGTTAATTGTGTTAACTTGTTGTCCTGTTTGGACTATTTTATCTTGAATTTCTGATTTAACGGATGATGCTACTTCTCACATGATTAATTTTTGATTAAGGTGCTGATAGATTCTATTGATTAGCTAATTCTTCGTTTTTTCTGTGTTCGCTACCGCATAATTGTTAAAAATTTACATCAATAAGTGTATTGAAGACAAATATCATTTTATATTTAATAGTAAAAAACCTTACGCTTGGTGTGGTGAGTATGATTTTTACTGGGAAATCTGGAAAGTTAGATCCTGTTACTTGGTTTATTCTTCTAGGCAATATGGCGGCTGAAAGATCTCTTCAGGAAGGTAGGTTCAGGTATACCTTTCTGTGAATTTCTGCTTTTGCACGAACCGGTGAGACCTCATTTTAACATCAATGTATTTTTCCCGATAGTTGTGTCTTTGCAAGATGTCCTTTAAATGCTTTAACTCTTCCTTGGCCTTGTGCTCGAAGCATAACCTTCTGACTTGGTAGATTGAGGTAATTACCAGTTATTTTTTAATATTTATGAGAGACAGGTTTTGTGCTGAATGGATTCTCTCGTGAATGCGGATTTTTTATTTATCCACCTTGACAGTCTGCCATTTGAATGACGAGAAATAAAACATGTTGTATTTTACTTCTTCTAATAAAAATTTGGTACCTGGGTATAATTTGTTGGCCTGTTCTTAAATAGTTCTAGTATTTACAGCTTTTGCAATGAAGAACGCTAGATCATCTACTTATATTCTTTATAGCTTTTATTGTTTAATTATATTACGTAGACCGGTTTTTCCTATATGGTGCATGTTTACATTGTATGCATAAGTTTGCATATGAGCTTAGCAGGTAGGCGGTGTGGAGTGTTTACTATCTTCTTTAATGAATGTATTTCTGGAATTCTGAAACGCGTTTGAGTCCTTTTCATTTAACTAACATTAAAGCCTTGTGTGATTCGTGCCAATTGGTTTTACTTTATGATTTTTTCCCAGAAGCTCTGGTTTACCTATAAAATCTGCTATAGATGTTGATACGTTATTTTTTTTATCTAACTGTGGATAGAGTTGATTTTTTTCCATTTTTATTGAATCCTCGTTGGGTCCGATGCCTCGCCTGAACTTTGGTCAATAATCTTAAATTTTTCTTTTGCAAAACTGTTAGAAGGAAAAGAATACTTTAAGCTGTCCTAACACTCATATGCTGTGTCTAAACTCTTTTTATAACTGTGTTGCACAAACAATCAAAAGTCCAACAACTTACTAATAATGTGGCTTCTATTCGATGCGATTTTTGATAATAATTCTACGAACGAGAACAGTGCGAGTAAAATGCAACTGCTTAGACAAGGAATGGAGTGCGCCTTTATTCCGAACAAAACTTATTTTGAATCTCTTAAGACGGTAAGTTCTAAATAGAAAAGCAAAAACTTAAGCTGGTATATAACTACAAATCGCAAGTAGATTACAGCACTGATGGTGCAGTTCACTGAGTCTCATAATCAGACGTTAATGTACACCAGTTCGATTTTTGTCCACGGTAGCTTCTGGGCAGGACTTGAAGTTTTCCTGATGAAGAAGGAACTACTCGATGCAATATTTAATAAACATTTTGCCTTTATGATTCAAGTCGATATAATTTCCGAGTGGCGTGTCGTCTGTTGTATCATGAGAGATCGGGGATGGCAGTCATCACTTCATTTAAAGTAAAGGTTAACCAGAAAGATAAGATTGTATATGGCTTTAAAAGGCAAGTAGTGTGCGGCACGGAGGACGCAGTGGATAGCATCTCAGACGACAAAGCATATTTTTTCGCCTTGAGTACCATCAACCGAAAATTTTGAACAGTACTTGAAATTCCTAATAAAAACGCAACCAGTCTCTGAATTAAAATTCATTTTCTACCTGATACTATGTTTAGCTGATTCTGGCAAAAGTTTTATAATAGAAAACCTACCATTTGATTTCAAATAGACATAGAGACCTCAAGTGGTTTGGTGTCTGTTGCATAATGACAGATTGGAGTCAAAAGTTCATGTCTTAAAAGACCCAAAATAGGTTTATTCTGCAGGAAAGGCTAAATAGAATCACAAATTGGTATATGACTTCGAATTGTAAGCAATATGCGGCTCGAGTAGCGCAGTAGATTGATTCTCTAACTTGAAGGTTAATTTTCTCTGGAGTGATTCCAATCCGCAGGAAATTCTTGAAAATAATTGAAGAAATCCCAATAAGGACGAATCAGATATTCAGAATTAAATGACTTTACCACTTGATGCAATGTTCAGCTTATACTGTCAGAACATATAAAATCAAAATTCTGTCATTAGAATTGAAATAAATATACTAGGTAAGGAATAGACAGAATAATGGAGCGTTTTTAATTTTTCATAATGGCCAACTTATTTGGCCGATTTTTTACAACAAAAATCAATATCTATCAATTACATCCAAGTTTGGTTATCATGAAATTAAGTAAGGTTTGTTTTATCAATTTAGAAAATTATAATAAGTTTAGCTTACGACTGTAATTTGGAATTTCATTCCTTCTATTGTTTGACTCACTATTTTGCCAATTTCTCCTAAAACCAACTAAAGTCAAGATGCGATTTCTAATTCTGGAATTAAGTATTACGCTTAATCCGTTTCCATTGTGTCTTTAATGTGATGTTCTTGACTAATCATCAACATCGTTAATTGTATTTGCTTAAACGTTGATTATGGAAATACACTGTTAAAATCCGTATAGATAATCGCATGCTGTTTCTTTTAGATTTACTTTCGTATGCATATATGAGGCTTCTACACAAAATATATTTGGCACGGCTCTCTGAAAGGTCAATTTTATTTTCTGATTAAGAATAATATGGTAGAAATTTTAGCACACCTACAATTAGTTTTATTATTGTGCTTGTTGATTTGTTGCTAATTTTATAATTATCGATGACTCAATTATTTTTTCGCAACTTTGAGAGTGATAAATCAGATGGTACTTTGTAAACACGTTTTACAGGGCGACAATGGAAATGAGGTGCGATCTAATCCACGGTGACTGGCCTCATTTCCATTGGTTAGTATGAACGACGTTGACGCCTTCGGAAGAAAGGGACGAATAAGCACCCAGCCAATAAGAAGTAAAACTCGATGCGAACTTGGAAATCGGGATGAATCGGGCTATTGTGAAACTAAAAGTGCAAAGCGACAACCCGCAAATGCAAATCTTTGAAATTCAACATATGAAGCTGTCACTCCGCAAAAGCTGAAAGGATACTTGTCATGTTTGTTCATAATTTTAATAGAATATTATTATTTGTTGTTCAAACTCTGGATTTCTGTATTCAAGTTTCGTTGTCATTTTCCGTGCAATTTATTAAGGCTTATTTTTGATCAAATTATTTCTCTGTTCACATGTGCTCATCATGTCCATCTTATAAGGACTTACATGGTGTTCGGATGTTCGTTTATTCATAATCCTGATCATCTGTATCATTTTATGAGCGTATTATTATGTTCACCATATGTTAGCTTAATCAAAAAAATATACGCAAAATATCACAATCCATAGCCTGTCTGCAATGTATTCTGTGATATAAATTTTCGAGATGATATTAAACTACGAATATTGGAACTACGTCTGACATTTTTATAAAGAACATTGAAGGAAAAACTTTTATTCCAGCGAAGGCACGATATATATATATATATATATATATATATATATATATATGTGTATATATATATATAAACGTTTCGCGAAGAAAAATGATAATTTTTTTCAATTCCGAGAAAGACTATTAATGCAAATATATATATATATATATATATATATATATATATATATATATATATATATATTTAAATCGGAATTCCGAAATGCATTTGGCCAATATGAGTGCACAATCGTAGCTAATAAACTTGCTAATCAAAGGCATCTGGCGAGACTAAATGAGCTAAAGCCTATTAGACAAATCAGAATTGTGGAGCCAGACAATGTGACAAGCATTGTAATAATGAATTTTACGGACTATAATCAAGCTATTTAACAATTTCTTTACGACCACACATAAATTGAACTCGAAGAGGTACAACGCAATACCACAGAAAAATTAGAAAATTCTATAACTAAGATTCTAATAAAATAATTTCTAAACTCGAAACTACGCAGGAAATCGACACAGGGGACTAAAATGTATTTGTTACAGAATGTAAAAATGCAAAGCTGGTACGATCAACACCACCGATGTCATATGGTTTGCCAAAGGACCAAAAATAACCAGCGATGATATCCTTCCTCCTTTGAAAAAGTAAAATATTATGTTGGTGGAATTTTTGAATGGTTAGTCAAGGTGTCCGTTGTTTGATATAAAATATTTCTTCAATTTATAATCATATTTAAAAATTTGTTTGTGCAGAAGGGAGAAATCCGGATAATTGACAATGTGCCATGTTTCTAATATAAATTGCCAAAACGACTGATTTTCTGAAGGAATCCAGACCCTTTAATTAATCTTCTGCCGCTGATCAAGTACATTTTCGTATATCCGAAATAGATGCTATCACACAAACGTGAAGATATGAAGACTTTAAAGGATATTAAGACAACTAGTTATCGTTCCTCGGCATCAAACTGCATGATACTATGTGTGCTGAAGATTAAGTTAACTTTTGCAATTGAAACATTCATTTTACCGCTTGAATTTAACCAATTTGCAGTTATTGAGGCTGGTAGGTCGCCTTTAAATGGTTAAATTATGAAAATATATCCATTGGTGGCCACTTCAGCGCGATTCGGTTGTGATCTGATTCTGAAATATATAAACTGCTCTGGCTTTTTTTGTTAGCAAAAGTTCCTCAGTTAGCCTAGCTTATTTTAAATGTTTTGGCCAGAGCCGATCTTACTTAGTCAGTTGCTAGGTTGATAATATTACTTTCTTTGTGAGATGTTTTCACATTCCTATTCAAATTGATGTATTGCCTTGTGAAAGTAACCTTACAGTATATTGCAAAAAAATCATTTTCTTCTCGAGAATGGAAGAACATGGTCTTTCACTATTTTGAGATCCAATTTGATGTTTTGATTGGCTTCATTGCCTAGCCTCAGGATTTCAGCTGCGTCCGCTGCTTCTGGAATGAACGATATTAGATCGTCTACGTACCTTTTGTAAAGTATGCAAGGTCACAAATGCTTTTCAGGCTTGTTTGATCAAAGCTGAACATGTATATATCCACCATGGGAGATGCAATTTAGCTTTCCGTAGCTACACCATTAAACTGTCGAAAACTTTGCCTTTATATTCAAGATTTATGTTTTCTGTACATGCTTATAAAAATTCGTGGATGTCATTAATGTACCGTATTTTCAGGACCGTACAACGCACACTATATAAACGTGTCTCTTTCATATATAAGACGCACCGGATAATAAGTATTATTTAAAAACATAAAAAATAAAACTGCATTTTACATCACATTATTAGTTATATAATTTTAATTGTTGAAATTGATTAATTATAAATTTAGTTACCACAAATTATACACCAAAATTTCCAAACCATTTTAGGCGTCCTAATTAGTGATTATCAACTCTAGTACTAATTTACTGAAATATCTAGGTATGAATAAATCGTAGGTAATAAGACAAGATTATTCAGAAGTTAGGTATGCAATATAAATACTTAGAGTAAACAGCTGAAACATTTAATTGCGCTTGGTAGATAAAGAAGTCTTTGAGATTAATTATAATGTAGTTTTATTACGAAATACATGACAGCTAAACCAAATAGCATAAGATAGTTTTCAGTTAATTATAATATGTCATTTCCTTCATACCACGTTTTCTCACGCATAAAACGCGCCGAATAACAAAACCCATTATCAATTTTTAAAGGAAATTAAGAATATTCTTTAAATCAAGTTTGCGAGCTTGAAGTAAACACCAATCCCATTGTATTTAACCAGTCGTCGAACAACATAACAAAACTACCGCCAGCTGCAACGCACTGACGCGTTTCGACCTTCCTTGATCATCATCAGAGTACGACGGCAAACTGACTATCGAGGATCAAACCGCATTGAATATGTATGGAAATCAAATTTAGATATGCGGCTCTCACCTCTAGCAGTCTCGCATACATTGAACTTGACTGGAAATGTCGGCTGCACAATTTCTATGCAGTCACGAACATTAATTGTTTGTAGCTTTCGCCACATATACATATATAGGCAATACAATTTAACAATAATTGTTTGCGCGGGTGGGTGGTAACAAGTTCGATTAAATCAAGTTTGCGAGCTTAAAGTAAACACCAATCCCATTTTATTTAACTCAGTCGTCGAACAACATAACAAAACTGACCGCTCATGCCGCAACGCATCTGATCGCGTTTCGACCTTCATGATCATCATCAGAGTACGAAGGCAAACTGACTGATCGAGTGATCAAACCAGCATTGAATGATGTGATGTAAATCAAATTTAGATACTACTGCTCTCACCTCTAGCAGTCTCGCATACATTGAACTTGACTGGATCAATGTCGGCTGCACAATTTCTGCAGTCACGAACATTGATTGCTTGTAGCTTTCACCACACATATACATATGAAGTAGGCACTACAATATAACAATAATTTGTTTGCGCGGGTGGTGGTAACATATTCATTAAATCAAGTTTGCGAGCTTAAAGTAAACACCAATCCCATTTTATGATAACCAGTCGTCGAACAACATAACAGAGTGCTAGCTCGCGACAGCTTCGCAACGCACTGACAGCGTTTCGACCTTCCTTGATCATCATCAGAGTACGATAGGCAAACTCGACTATCGAGGATCAAACCGCATTGAATATGTATGTAAATCAAATTTAGATATGCGGCTCTCACCTCTAGCAGTCTCGCATACATTTGAACTTGACTAGAAATGTCGGCTGCACAATTTCTATGCAGTCACGAACATAAACTGTTTGTAGCTTTCGCCACATATACATATATAGGCAATACAATTTAACAATAATTGTTTGCGCGAGTGGTGGTAACAATTCTTTAATTCAAGTTTGCGAGCTTGAAGTACTCTGATGATGATCAAGGAAGGTCGAAACGCATCAGTGCGTTGCGGCTGGCGGTAGTTTTGTTATGTTGTTCGACGACTGGTTAAATACAATGGGATTGGTGTTTACTTCAAGCTCGCAAACTTGATTTAAAGAATTGTTACCACCACCCGCGCAAACAATTATTGTTAAATTGTATTGCCTATGTATGTATATGTGGCGAAAGCTGCAAACAGTTAATGTTCGTGACTGCATAGAAATTGTGCAGCCGACATTTCCAGTCAAGTTCAATGTATGCAAGACTGCTAGAGGTGAGAGCCGCATATCTAAATTTGATTTCCATATATATTCAATGCGGTTTGATCCTCGATATTCAGTTTGCCGTCGTACTCTGATGATGATCAAGGAAGGTCGAAACGCGTCAGTGCTTGCGGCTGGCGGTAGTTTTGTTATGTTGTTCGACGACTGGTTAAATAAAATGGGATTGGTGTTTACTCAAGCTCGCAAACTTGATTTAAAGAATTGTTACCACCACCCGCGCAAACAATTATTGTTAAATTGTATTGCCTATGTATGTATATGTGGCGAAAGCTACAAACAGTTAATGTTCGTGACTGCATAGAAATTGTGCAGCCGACATTTCCAGTCAAGTTCAATGTATGCAAGACTGCTAGAGGTGAGAGCCGCATATCTAAATATGATTTCCATATATATTCAATGCGGTTTGATCCTCGAAAGTCAGTTTGCCGTAGTACTCTGATGATGATCATGGAAGGTCGAAACGCGTCAGTGCGTTGCGGCTTGCGGTAGTTTTGTTATGTTGTTCGACGACTGGTTAAATGAAATGGAATTGGTGTTTACTTCAAGCTCGCAAACTTGATTTAAAGAATTGTTACCACCACTCGCGCAAACAATTATTGTTAAATTAAGAATATTATTTTGCGAATTATTATCCAGATTATACATATAAAGAAAAACATGGATTATCCTCTTTAAATATACAACATGAGACAGACATTTTTTTTACATTGAAAGTTTCGCAAATATTGGTGCAACGACAGACGAATTCATATATTCTTATAGATGTCTTTCATTTTGACTTTATTTGCTGGGTCTGAATAGTTCTTTATAATGTTTTTATATATCAAATTTTGTAGTATTTGAAGTTCTATGTTCAAGAATTATACTGATTTATGCTGCATTTCATTTTTTATTGACATTTTTAAACTTAGTGGAAGAGTTCCAAAGGCCGTTTTGGCTTTATGAAGTTTGGGCTTTCCATACAATCTTGTGCAGACTTATTTGATCAGTAATACGTTTTGAATTGTTTCCAAGGTCTCTCTTGTGAATTAAGGACCAGTCAATGTAAATAGAACGCCTTCTTCCATCTACTTCTGGATGAATTGCCTTTTCTACACTATACAATTTTTAGTTTATACTGACATATATAAGTAATTATATCAAGATGGAAACCTTGATTATAGTAAATGTTATCATCGCCCGCGCAACCAATGTTCGTTTAATTGTATAAATTTTCATTTCAATATCACTTCCCAATGTATTGTAGTGTCTGTTCAGTAATGACATATTTTGAATGATTAGTTGGAACTTTGGTTCTAAATGAATGCCATATGAGCTCCACCTAAAAGGAAAAACCTAACCAAATTACATTAGTTAGCATATGACTGAAAGTTGCATGTAATATACAGCAGAGTGTCTCAGTGGTTAGAGCACCAGATTCCGAAGCTGACGTGCCCAGGTTCGAGCCCTGTCCGCAGCGAATTCTGGCCTGTACGTGATGAGTTACAAAAAGGACAAAACTGGTCTACTGGATGAATCGCCTTTTCTAAACTACACAGAGCTTAGCTTATACTGCCAAATATATGTACATGTTGGGTCAGGTGATTATATCAAGATCGCAACCTTGATTAAATTTAAAAAAAATTGTTAGTCATGTTTAACTATTTATCATAAGAAGCTGGAAATAATATTGTATTATCGACGACAATTTCGTTGGACCACATAACGAAATCAGAGTAGCATTATGATGGTATTTATCAAATTGAAGCTAGTACCGCTTCAATTACAATATTCAACTGATAATCCCACCATGTCAGTAGAAGTACCACTGGGAAAGATCTGGACTGCACTGAAGAACAAATATTAATGAATTAATTGCGATTAAAAGGCTCTAACAAAAATATATGTGGAAAAGAAAAAGAAATAATATATTGTTTGAAATTTAAAAAAAAGGAATAAGGACATACAGATAGATTGAGTTGTAAATAGGGAAAGAGTAAGAATTGGTAGATGGAACATATGATAATATCCCCACATTGGTCCACATTAAAAAGTTGCAAAAAAATGTGTATATTAGTCCAAAATGTAGAAAAAAGAGGAAACATGTCATAGCGCAGTTTTACATGGAACTTCGAAAGCCCCACGGAAGTTCCAGTACACGGAAATATTGATCTCGCTTGCACAGTTCTGGACAACGTCGATTTATTGAAATTTGCCAGTTTTCCATATAAAACCTTGGACAGCGCACTATATACGTTTTACCAGCTACTATCTACTAAAATTGGAAAAAACACTTAGTTAAAACACAATGTAATAGGACATTGGTTGTTTGTTCGCCAGACTGTTTGCAGACTGAATTGGATACTCTACGTTGCAGGCTTATCATTAACGGTTACCCACCACATATTATAGACAAGTATAAATTTAGTGATATAATAAAATCCAATGTGAATGTTTGTAATGTTGATAAGAAACCTTTGTATATTCAATTACAATATAAATGCTAAGAGGCAGTAAACGAGTATAATAGATTGATTGCGTTCCGCTTTCGTTTTTAAATTTATTGCAGCTGACTTAATTATGATAACTTTCACCTCTACTTAAATGAAAGATGAGAATCCACTGCAGTCGGCATCTAAAATTATTTATGAATTGTTCCTGTGGGAAATCATAAGTAGAAAGATGTAATGTAAGATTTTTCACGCATGTCGGAGCATATACCAACCTGGATGATGCAGAAAAAGATTGGTGATGCACGTAGGTCTATAACAAAAATGTTTATTTCCTGTAAAAAGTGTACCATGCTAATAGAGCGCTTTCCAATTTTTATGAAAAGCTAGTTGTGTTACAATGCTTCCATATTTATAAACTATTGTAATAAATGGACTTCGTCCAGAATTTTTCAAGCAAAAATATTTTGTTTACAAACTGGCACTGCCATGGGGATTTCCAAGTCCCATGTAAAAGTGAACTTCATTAAATATCCTATATATATATATATATATATGTTATATATATATATATACCATTGATCTGGCGAGTATATCCCTTAAAATGTAAATTGCAGCTTTTGTACATGCTAATATAAGGTCTTTGATGTCGTTGGTGTCTATAGGGAAATCAAAAAACACATTTTTGATAAGGTCACACAAGATCTCCGTTATCTTATCCAGTGGTATGTTTGTAAATAAAGATGAGACGTCAATCGAGACCATTTTATTCTGTAGAATGTTCTTCCCCTTCAGTTCATTTGCTAGCTAGAAGGAGTCCTTGATAGTCTTTGCGTTTATGATGCTTCGTATTGGTTGAAGTATTTTGCAGAGAAACTTGGCTGGTTTATGCTGTGGAGCGTTGATCATTGACATAATAGGCCACATCGAGGGAGCTCCTGAGGCTATCACTGCTTTATGAGATTTTGGTTTGCCGTAAAATCTTGCGGTATTTGTTCCGACGGGTTTTGCCTTTTGGATGTCTTCTATGAGTTTTGATCTAATATCGGAATCAGCCATCGATGTTAAAACGTGTTTCGCCATCTTTTTCAGAATTGCATTTATTCTTGATTCGATATTTGTTGAATCATCTTTCTTTTTGATGTCTTGTTTGAATTTAGATTGATCATTTATAATATCGTTCATGGACTTTCTGTAAGCGTCGGCTTCAAGTATAACAATTCCTGATCCTTTTTCGGGTGTGGCAAGTCGTATGGATTTGTCTGATTGTGGTTTTCTGAGTTCGTCTATGTGTTTTTTGTGATGATTTGGCTGCCTTTGAATTGGTTCTTGTATTGTTCTAGTGCGCTAACTATCTCAGCTTTCAGTCCTTGTCCATTGAATGTCTGTGGGGCGATGTATCCCGTTAATTCATTGTAGAAATTTTCTGTTCCAGCCTGAATGTCAGTAATGTCGCTTTTACTTATGTTTCTCTTGACTACGCAGAACTTTGCTCCTAAGGAGAGAAATTCCTTCTGGTGTTTTGACAAGATCACTTTTGAATAATTGTGAATAAATGCGTCTGGGTTTGTAGGAAATTTCGATTGTGTAGGAAATTCGTCCAGGTCAGTCGTGAGGTCCTCAGTTACTTTGTCAGCTGTAATTTTCATCAGCGTTTCTATCTTTTTTGTAAAAACAGTGTATTCGCTGTCGTTCAGTCTTGCAATTTGACAATCCAGAGATTGAATGATTCTCTCAGTATCTTGCAGTTTTGATTGGTTGTCCTCTATGGCATTAAGCAATAAGCGACTTCTAAGTTTATTCGTCGGATTTTGGTTATTTCTCTTGAGGCATCATTTTGGCACAACATCTGATTGTAAGCACGATTTGAAGAATTTAATTTTTTCTAGGAGTTCGGCACTCATATAATTGGCTGAAATATGTATTTAGTTCCTTACGGGTAAAAGGCTGACCCCGCTCTTTAATAATCTTTATTATATCGATTGCCTTCAAATATTACACAGTATATTTCTAATCAGGAAGATAAAACACATTAATAACAAAGTGGATAAAGGCCATTTATTTCGTGAATACTAATCATCGTTCTACAATCATTCATTTATATACATTCTGGGTTTTTAATTGATTATGCAAGTGGTAACAAATCTGACTTGCTTTTACTTCCATTTCTTGTTTTGGCTGGTTGGTAAGTTTGTATGCAATGGATATATATAGGTATGTATTATATATATGTATATATATATATATATATATATACATATATATAGTCTAAAAATTGCCTGGAATAGAAAATGAAATTAATGAAGCAGACCAGCTTCGTCTCAATCGGGCTTTTATTAAGTAGTTTCCAACATTGCAGCCAGGTGATGTTGGCTTCAGCCGTGAAACTTATCCACTACATAACTGAAGCGGCGCATTGAATTCAATTTTCAATATTATATAAAAATTTATATGTATGTATATCTTTATAATGTAGACTGATTTTTTTATGTTAAAAAAAATTGTTCTTTCGTTTATAACTCTGCATCAGACAACCAGAAGCGACGATCTTCAAACATTATATTATCCAATGTAAAGCGTCTAACATTCATAAGGACATAGTTCTAGTATAATTTTAAGTGTTTAACAATGTATGAGAACACACATGCAAAAATACACACACAAACATATATATATATATATATATAGTCTAAAAATTGCCTGGGATAGAAAAGGATATTGATCAAGTAGACCAGCTTCGTCTCAAACAGGCTCTTATTAAGTAGTTTCCAAAATTGGCGCCAGGCGGATGTTGGCTTCGGCCGTGCAAATCATCCCTTACGTAATCGAAGCCGCGCATTGAATGCACTTTTCAATAATATACAAACATGTTTATAAATATATATGTTTATAAAAGGAAGAATTGTTTTTTAGTGCGCGTCAGGAGTGATGCAAAATTCTTTAGAAAATGTGCCTCGGTTAGTGTTGTATTCGCGGAGCATTCAGGCGCGTACCTCGCAAATTCCCAATAAGGGCATTTTTTGTTGAGAAAGGAGACGCCGGAATATCGGTCAAGAAAATATTGACGAGGGTAAGTATGAAGGTATCGAAAAAAAATCCAGGTTAAATTATAAATATCCCGTCGTGAAAATAAACACGTTTAAACAGAACCTAGTACTTAATAATAAGTCTTTATTACGTTATGCATTGTTTAGTTTATATTAATGATATATATTTAATCAAAATCCTGTTACAGAACTTCAATGTAAATTTATATATTATTATATAAGAAATAATATCCTTATATATATATATATATATATATATATATATATATATATATATATATTACAAAATATACTTTAAGAAAAGAAAATACATTTGATAACAAATTAGAAATTTGCCTTTTCATTTGGTGAATACTCAGCAACACTCTTCAATATTTCATGCAGACATTTGATTATGAAGGTGTTAACTAGTCTTTCTTTTAGTTTAAAATCCATTTCTTTTTTTGCAGTAAGTTACAATTAAGTGGATATGCGTATTTGTTTGTCCGCAAGTAGGTGTAATTATTATTTTATTTTGATCTGATCTTTCTTGTACTGATAGACTGAGTTTTGACCAAGTGCTTTCTATGTTGGCTATTAAATCCACCCAATTCTTTTCCAAAATGTTGTCTTTCGTTTCGTCTCGTTCTTCAGTTTCATTGTCACTTTGGAAAAACGGGCAAGGTTTACTGATTACAGTGTTGATCACTGATATTGTTGTGCAAATTCTGCCACTGCTACCGATTAAAAAATCAATGATTGCGCGAGTGGTGGTAACAATTCATTAAATTACTTTGCGAGCTTAAAGTAAACACCAATCCTATTGTATTTAACCAGTCGTTGAACAGCATAGTGAAGCTGTTGCAATCACTCGTACTGACGAGTTTCGACCTTCTATGATCATCATCAGAGAATAACGGCAAACTGACTAGCGAGGATCAAACCAAAATACATATATATAGAAAGTAAAATTTGATATGCGGCTCTCACCTCTAGTAGTCACGCATACATTAGGCACGACTGGAAATGTCGGCTGCACAATTTATAAGCAGTAACTAACATTAACCTTTTGCATCTTTCGCCACACATATATATATATATATATATATATATATATATATATATATATACATATAAGTAATACAATTAAACAATTCATGTTTGCGCGGGTGGTGGTAAAAACTTCTATAATCAAGTTGGCGAGCTCGACGGTAGTACGAATCTGACGTGGTCTGCTATTGACTACTATGAACCGCTTCTTTTAGTGGATCATTAAGAAAAATTTTCTCAGATAGCCTAGCTCTTCCTCGATCCTGGGTTCAAAGCAGTTCATCCTGATTTGGTTTGCTAAGTTGCTGAAGAGATTTCTTTCGTGCAATTTTGGCACACCTCCGTTATAATGAATGTATTGCTTAGTGAAAGTAGATTTGCTGTGTATGACCGGTGTCAATTTCGTGTTATATTCGTAGAATCCACAGATCAGAACATAGAAAGAAATTTATTTCGATCGAAAATACGTTCATTTTTTGCATTTTCTGTGAATTCATGTCGTTTAAAGGACATTTTTCGAAACATGGACTTGATTAATTACCTGGCTTGTTTTGTGCGAAATAGAGTTTTTTGCATCCACAATCCACATTCTTACAAAACATATTATGTGACTGTCAAAGGCTACCTCATGACATCTCAGCATTGACAAATATTAAGATAAATGTTGAATTTCGCTTAGGTTGCATCATTTATGCTTATTGGCAGATCTCATAAAAATAACACACTTTACACTAGACAAGCGTGGAACCAGTATGCGTGTGTGCGTGTATTACTGTAAATCATTCAATAAAATACAATTACCTGTATTTGCACGCTTGCCCAAATGTTTTTACAGTGATCTCATTAAAATTATTAACGTTTTACAAGGTAAGAGTGCGTCATGTCTGGGAATGTGTCTGTGTGTGTCAATTAATGCAAAGCATTCAGTTAAATATAATTAACTGCACATGAACACATATCTAAGTGAATTTACAGAGATATTATAACATTACCCACCACTTCACAAGATGAGCATACGTCTTTTACGTATGTTTTTAAATGGTGTGTAGTACTCAACAATCATTAATTGCGCGGCTGGTGATAAGAATTAATTAAATCAAGCTTGCGAGCTTTATATAAGCACCTGACTCATTATGTATATACATTTTCCAGTATAACCTGAGTATTGTAAATTAAGCAAAAGCAATTTGACCAGTAGACTGGTTTCGTCATTATTGGGAATTCTTCAAGTACTGTCAAGAATTGAGTTGCGGACAGGGCTCCAACCTGGGCACGTTTGCTACGGAGTCTGGAGCTCTATCCACAGATTGTGAGTGGTTTTGTGGTAAATTAGTTCTTAAAAATTCACCCTAGGCTCGATCTGTAGGAAAGGTAAATGAAAAATATTACTTGTTATATAACTGAAAATTGTGTATAGCTTGCAGCACGATGGTGCAGTGATGAAGTCGCTGACTCCGATGAAAACGTGACCAAGTTCAAGCATTGTCCACTGATAAATTCTCGACAGTTTTCGTTGTGTTTCTCTGGCTAAATCGCATTCGCTACAGAATTCAGAGCTTATTTTATACTGACAAGTATTTGTAATGAAATTGACGTTAATATCTGGAAAATAATATTTATTTTATAAATTATTATCAGCACACGCGCAACAAATATTTATTAGATTATATTGAGGTTCAATTCAATATCATTTTTCTAGGTGGCGTGGTGTCTGTACAGTAATGCCAGATTTTTGTTAACTAGTTGCAACTTTAGGTCTGTTTGAAGAAAAGACTACCAAAAGGCATAAATTTATGTATAACTGAAACTTATTTATCGAGTAAGGCAGCGCGGCTCATTGGATAGAGTTACAGATTCCGAAGAAAACGTACCCAGGTACGAAACTTTTCCACGGCAAATTTCTGGAAATTACTTCAAAAGTTCCATATAGGCACAACACCGATCTATTGGATGAGTTGCCTTTGCTATCTTGTACAATGCTTAATTTATTCTTATATATTAATTTATTAATATTGTGTTACATATTCACGTGTACGTTCATATTAATGACCCTATATATATATATATATATATATATATATATATATATATATATATATATATATATGTGTGTGTGTGTGTGTGTGTGTTGTGTGTTTGTGTACAACCGTGACCTTTTTACATAAATATAACTTCATTCACGTGTACGTTTATCGAATTGAACTTTTAGTGGTTAATGTCAATTCCATTTTGCACACGCCACACTTGTTGTTTTATTCATTCTTTGTAACAAATAAGAAGCAAAATCGACTTAATAAATTAAAATAAATGATGGTCAGTACATCATGTATAGAAAATTACCTACGGATAGAAAGAACAAAGTACTTTTGTTAATAGGGATTCATTTTTAATGTAAATGTTATGTAATAAATAACGGACATGAGTTAATAATTTCAGTAAGGTAACAATAAATACATGGTGATATTATGAAAAAATCCTAAAACTAATCAATATATCGACAATATTTTGTCGCTACCTATAAACTAATCCTTATCCAACGTTCATATTATTTAACTCGTGCGAGATTCCAATTTTGGCTTGAGCTCAAAGCCTTACCGTATTAGAATACCAACACACGTATATAGCTTGTTTTTACATTGTAAAACCGCAATAAATTTATCAGGTCATTGTAGTTTCACTCAGATGGGCGTACAGGTGCATTCAACTTAGTTTTTTTACAGCTATAAACTTATACATGCAAACGCGTACATAGCGCACGCTTATATAATGAAATCTCGGTTTTTTTATGAGATGAGAAGATAGGTATATAGTAAGCAGTTCAAAGTAAATTAATCACTTATATATTATTTGTTAAAGAGAAATACTATATAGGTTTAGCGTTCCTAGTACAAAATTATTTCGAATAGATCCAGAAGAATAAGTCACTATGAACGATAGATAAAATCTTTAGCATACACGTGTATTGTGCTTACTGGCGACACTTAAATAGATTGAGATCCAACGCTTGCTGCCTGTTAGCAGGTGCTTTATATATCTTTATAGCTTTTACAAACAATGCTTTGTAAATTATTGAGATCCAACGCTTGCTGCCTGTTAGCAGGTGCCTTATATATCCTTATAGCTTTTACAAACAATGCCTTGTAAATTATTGAAAGATGTTTTGGGTCAGCTTTGTGATCATTATAAATTATGCCATCTGTTGTTACAAAATCACACACTGGTGCCTGAACGTTGCTTGTTAGTTATTTTGTGCAAAATTTAATTGATACGGTTGAACAGCTGTTATTTGTCTTTCTAAATTAACCACTGTTACATCTTGCAGACAGTTAACGATTGGGTTGACGGATTTAGTTTATACTCTTTGACTTTATATACAATAAAGAGGGTATTAAACATAATATATAGAAAATTGATTTTAGTTACTAAATCTAATCCTTCTACTATGATTGTGGCCGGTAATTCTTTGTAAAATTAAAAACTTATGTATTCCTCACTATTCTCAATATCTGCTGACTGCAGCAGTCTGGTTTTCATGTTTACGTCAATAGTAAGTTTTGGGCAACAATATTTCTGTAATAAATCATTCAGTTTAGAAATTTTGTGATCAATTTTTATCCTCCTTTTTGGTAGGCCAGGTTCTTGATAACGTTACTATTGTATGTTTTTGATTAACACATTTAAATATTTGTGTGTGGTCCATGCAGGTTGATATTTTGTCTAAAAATTCTAGCGAGGTGCCCGTCATTTTCTCTCCCTAATCGTAGGCTCCAGAATGGCTCAGTGTTCCTGAACTCCTTCTTCATTTTAAAATTTATGGTTGTATGTACTATGTTTTCTTTACTTAGGACTCTAGCAAAATCAATTGTTTTGAACTGGCAGAAAAGTAAGCTATCCACATATCATAATTATAGCTCTTAATTCTATGTAATAGATTTTAATACAATAATTTTCAGGTGTTTCATATAAAAATCACTTAGAAGTTATGCTACGTAATTTCCGGCGGCCATATTATTTGTTTCACGGAAAAAGTTACCATCATAATAAAACTTTAATTCTTTTAAGGCATGCTAATGAGTTCCTTTAGATCAACTATGTCGATAGAAATGTGTAGGAAAACATTCATCATTGTATGAGTACAAAATAGATTACATTTCTTCGAATGAAATGTTTGTAAAGTATGATGTCAAATCAAGGAAGGCCATTTTAATGCCAGCCATGATTTTATCTTTCAATAGCTCTGCCAATTCTAAGAATTCCTTGACATTGGGCTTATATATTATGCTTCTTAATGGCTGAAGTAGGTTTCATAAGATGTCTGACGGTCTGTGTTGTGGCGCGTTAATTAATGACATAAGTTGCGACTCTGGTGTAACACCACAATTTTTGGTATCTCTATGGATTATTATTTTTGTGACGATATATAATGACAGACCAGGAATTACTTGATGAAACAATGTGGAATGCGATGCCCACAATAAAACATCTGAAGGAACAACTAGAAGAATATCATTACCTTATGTAAGGCGGAAACCCGAGTACAGTACGCGGCTTCAGCTGCTCTCGATTTCAAATCCCACCTAATACTGTGCGCTCACTATGGACGACAACCTGTTCAATAGATGATTTTTATTTACTTCCATATTAAGTGTTCGGACTGTACCGTCAACTTAGAACTTGAAATTTTTTTATTGAATTACTATTTTTTAAAGCTTAATTCGGCCGAAGAATAAGCTAGGAAACATTCTAACCAACAGAGAACGATAATTTAGCGTTTTGAACCTCGCAGATTTAATTTAAATAGAAACTCCATTTATAAACTCATTGGTTTAAATGCTCGAAACAAGATACGTTTTATTTACAACAAATGGTTATCTGTTTGAGCTCTAAATATCCCTGTCCAATGCTCAGAGGTATCTTGTTCACTGGAAGTATTATTATTATTATTATTATTATTATTATTATTATTATTATTATTATTATTATTATTACAACGAAACATAACATAAACTCAGTTATTCCCCGCAACGTATCTTTTTTCATAAGGTTGTTAATAATTAGCGAGTGAATACAGGTTATTACTCAAATGTAGCTGTACTTATTAAAGTATATAGGTAATTACATGAGTGCACGGCGGATAAAATGAAGTGAAATGTGATACCAAAAGAAATAAGAAAGAAATTATGAGGAAAAATAGTAATTTGATAACATATTGACGTACTGGATTAACACAATTTCATCATTATTTAAAATAGGTCAATAAAAATCAATGTATAAGAGATATTTTAATTGAGAAGTCAATTCGTCATCAATTATAACGACTGGTTTCAAAATTATTATTTGTTGTTAACTGAAACGACTGCTACCTTTTTCATTTATTAAAAAATTCCTCAGATTATTTGAACACATCGTAGCCTTCAATAACAATTTACACATTCCATTTGAGTTACCATGATTTTTTTAGTTATTTCATAAATTGGATGACGATTTCTCTCATATACCTACATGAATAATTAATTCTAAATAGGTATACTTGCGTGTGTGCGAAAGTGGAATCCACAACACATTTATCATAGCCTTAGAAAAGATCAGGACTATCTATAGACCGACAGTTTAAATCCATTTCCAAATATTGCTGTTCCACATTTCTGCTCAAATTTGTAGGACGTTTCTAACTTGAATTTCAGGACAAAGGTGTAACAACCAAATGAACAATCATTTCAAATGACGTAGGGATATTGGAAATGATTGTAAAAAAATAAATAAATAAATAAATATATACATATATATATATATATACTCATAAGTATTTTGGATTCAATCTTGTAGAACATTTATATGTGACAGCCCACTAGTATGAAGCAAGACACAATTTAGTCAGTCCCAAGATAAGTTATATATTAAATACTATTATGCAAATTTTATCAGCTTTATAGATTAATCCTTGTGCTCAAAAAATGAAAGTAATGATCCACGAAACAGAATGTCTTTTTCCCCAAGAATTACAACACTTTTATTTAAGGCATGCGTGCAAACAGTCGCAATTAATTTACCCGTAAAAGTAAAGAATTGAAACAAACGTAAAACAATTTTCTAGAAAAATCACATATAGAAGCCAAAATGAAAAATATTTTTAATTTTAATTAGTTAAATCTTTTATCTTGACTGTCAACTTGAAAATATTGTTCTATACATGCAGAAATAATAGTGCCGCTAAGTAGTACCTTTTTCAAGTGCATCCTAAAAACGTCCGTGTTTCATCACCCGGCGCCAAAATTGACGTCATTTACGTCAAGTTTAAGTTGAGCTCGGTGGCGGAGTCATAATCTCATTCCTTGAGTGTGCTCTGATGGAGTTTCTGTCATGTCACTTTAATTACTTTTCCCTGAAGTACTCGTCGACTCTTGACATCCTGATGGCCCTTGTTCTTGATTTTTATCAAATCCCGTTATAATTTAAGTCCGAATCCGGAAGTCAAATACAAACTTCAATCGATAAATTGATACGGGTCTTTGATTTTCGTTATAAACAAATAAATAGAACTTCGGACCGTGTTTAATTATCAGATGGGTTTCGGGCGTCGAATGGCGTTCTCTTTTTGACTGCGGTGGTAGGCTATTTAGAACGCACTCTAGTTTTTGGTTAAACTCCGTGGCTGGTGGCTCATCACTAATTTTAAACCCGATTGTTAAACCTGTCGAAAATTGCTGACATTGACTGAATGTAACCTGTGCAAATGATGACTTTATGCTATAACGACAACTTGATCGCAAACCAAGTAGTAATACTGAAAATGCGGTTAACTTGTAATGCTCGCATTTAAAAAAACCGCTAACCTTAGGATTGAAAGGTGTAGTTTTTTGCACATCGACAATCAGGAACTGTAAATTATCTTGGAAAATATGTGCAATGAATGTTGCGACTCGGTCAGTTACTGCCACATCTGTGCCAGAAATCTTGACACCCAGTGTAACCAGAATGTATAGGTAATTGTCTTCGTATTTTAAGCAGTTAGTGTTATAACAGCAAGCCACCGTGTACATTGATCAATCATGGCCATGCAATAACGGAAGCCACTTACTTCAGGGACAACAACATTTGAACACGTTAAAATCTAAAACGAGTTCTGGGCAGCTCGAAACGGCCAAATTCTGAATGAGTATGACGTCAGACATTCGACAGTTGATATGACCGGCATGATTTCACCTGTTCGGTAATATCTCGTCGAGTGGTCGGCCAAAATAAATGTTCTTTTAGCAATATTCGTCTACCATCCACACTCAGATTGTGGTATTCATCAAATACCGGGCGGGGTCCAACTGGTTGGAGTAAAATGTTACCAGCTAATTCTCCTACAATATTCTATGCAAACACCTGCGCATCGCCCAAGTTGAAATTTGTAAATCGCTCACGGTACTTTCGTCGTCATGATGCGAATTCTTCGCTTCGACTTAATGTATTTTCATAGCAACCGTTTGGCATTCTAATGGACTATTGAATTTATTCCAATACAGAATAGACAATTAGCCACCACGTTATCATTGCGTTTCGCATGACTAATGCTAACGTTGTATTCACTGAGGCGGATCATCTGTCGAGGCATTCTTTGCGGAAAATTTTGTGCACCTATTGTAAGGCCTCCAATAGCCACGCAATGTTGATATTTACTTTGAGTTATCGTTCAAAGAGGAGGGCTTGTCGTGCAGTGCGAGAATGGTTAATGATAGCTGTTTATTTTAGATGAAATCTGATTGTTAGCTGGTTTAGGCTGAAGAAATGTAAGCCATTTGCGTTTGGCTAATTTTTCAATTATAACTTTGGCATTATTTATTGGATAACGATCTAGAATTGTAACTTTTTAATGGCAGGAAAAATCACCACAAAATCTCTAATCATCAAGGTGTTGCTTGGTTTGCATGTAAATTGGCAATGCCCATGGACTAGAACTAGGACGAATAATACTGTCCTCTAACACCTGATAATAAAAGGCCTTGGCAGCCTGTAACATTTTTATGGTCTAAGGGCCGAGCTCTGGCGAAGACTGGCGGGCCTCTAGTTGCTACGTTGTGCCGCGTTGTTAATCCAGTTGGACTGATGGGATCGGGCATTTTAATATTCCTGATAATCAGGAAATTGCTGACGATCTCGCGTACACGTGAATAAGCCGATTCGAGTGGGTCATTGCACCAAAGTGAAAAAACTAGACAATCGTCACTCCAAACAAAGGTACTTACAATTAAATTCATAAATGGGTCTAAGAAGGTGCCTTTGTTTGTATTAAATATCAGTCAATACTTTGATAAGAAGTCTAGGCCTAAAGTACATTGTGGCACGCTCGCGACGACAAACGTCTACCGAATTTCACGACCTAGACCTAGTTGCTCTCTGATATTTGCTAAGGCGTTTGATTTTATTGACTGGCCGTGGGTGGCCTTTAACTGTACGTAAATATTGCATGCTGCCAAGAGAGAGAGTTGGCTTTACTAAAAATATTGCAGTACTTGTATCAGCTAAGAATGCGACCCACGAGAGCGAATTACTAATCTGCAACTATGCGGTATGCTGAATAACCGTATTAGTAACTGGTAAACCTAAGAAATTGTCACATGAGATCTGAGACATCTAATCTAAAAGGTATCACTAAATGTTGAATAACCTAACGTTCATACGAAGGTAAAAAGCACAATTTAAATGACTAGTTCACTGACAAATAAAAATTTCAATGTTTGTTACGTAAACGCTATGATTTTAAATCTGATTAACAGTAAATTGTCTTTTAAAAAATACAATGATTTAGATCTAATGCTACGAAAAGCGATTTAAAATTTTATTTAATTAGAACGATACACAGAGGGTTAAATTTTAAAAAAATTACATATAAAATGCTTCTTCTGATTAACAACGGTTATTTTATAGCTTACTATTAACACACCGCATGAAGAATTTTTTTGTGAGCTTAAATTAATATTTGAATGTTTTAAAATAATGCTTATCTGGAATATTGTATCCATGAGATTGGGCTCACGTTTTTTTAATCGCCAAAGTGAAGCAAGACACAAAATACCGGTTTTAAGTTCCAAGATGAATTATGTATTAAATATTATCATGCAATTTTTATTATCTTTATAGCATATTATTTATTGTGCAAATATGTGTAAATAATGATGCATGAAGCAGAATGCCTTTGTTCCACATGAATTACAAAATTTGCAATTTAAACATGCCCGCACGCAGGAAAAATTAGCTAGCGTGTAAAAGTGAATAATTAAATCATACGAGAAGTCTGCTCAAGAAAAATCACATAATTAACAAAACAGAAAACTATTCATAATTTAGCATTATGAAAGAAAATAAGCCTTCAAAAATCTTATCGTGATGGGTGAACTGAAGATGACGGCTGTTGAAAAAGGCCATGGATGTAAATTAAATTAAAAAAAACTGGAATTCAGCCTTTGTTAGTCAAAACGCAGATCAGGTAATTCTGATTGATCCAGTTTTGCAATTTTTTCATTCATTTAAATAAGCTTAACTATCAAACAGATTATTATAATCAAGGTTGCGGTCTTGATATAAACATCTGACCCATTAATTACTTACATATGTCAGTATAAACTAAGAATTGTATAGTGTAGAAAAGGCAATTCATCCAGTAGACCGGTTTCGTCCTTATTGGGAACTCATCAAGTACTGGCCAGAATTTGCCGCGGACAGGATACGAACCTGGGCACGTCTGCTTCGGAATCTGGTGCTCTAACCACTGAGCTATCCTGCCGCACACTACACTTCACACAATTTTCAGTTATATACTAACTAATGTAACTTGGTTAGTCAATTTTTCCTTTAGGTGGAGCTCATATGGCATCCATTTAGACCCAAAGTTCCAACTAACCATGCCTAGTCTGTCATTACTGAACAGACACCACATTACATGGGGAAATTGTATTGAAATGAACATTTATATAATTAAACGAACATTGGTTGCGCGGGTGGTGATAACAATTATTATAATCAAGGTTGCGGTCTTGATATAAACACCTGACCCATTAATTACTTACATATGTCAGTATAAACTAAGAATTGTATAGTGTAGAAAAGGCAATTCATCCAGTAGACCGGTTTCGTCCTTATTGGGAACTCATCAAGTACTGGCCAGAATTTGCCGCGGACAGGATACGAACCTGGGCACGTCTGCTTCGGAATCTGGTGCTCTAACCACTGAGCTATCCTGCCGCACACTACACTACACACAATTTTCAGTTATATACTAACTAATGCAACTTGGTTAGTCAATTTTTCCTTTAGGTGGAGATTTATAGTTCTGTACATGCAGAAATAAATGTGGCCCTAAATAAGACCTCAGTAAAAGCGCTTTCTAAAATGACAGTGCTATATATATATATATATATATATATATATATATATTTATATATATATATATATATATATATATATATATAGACTAATAAAACCAAAATAATTAAAGAAATACTAGATCAAACTAAACGGCTTTGTTGTATGCACTGTCACACGTATATTTTGAAATCTAAACAATAATATATTTGTGGAAATATGGTAGCTATCTTTTGCGTAAAGGAATTGTCTGTGGTTATTCAATATTTTGTTCACATTAAAATTTGGAAAGGTTGTCTTCGAGATGTGCTTTATTCTTTTACTCATATAAGATGCTGGAATTTCTCCTTGGATAAATAGGTGCGCATAGTTATTTATTCTGCGGTTATCCATTTCGCAAATATGACGAGTTATCATGTTAACCTCTGTATTATATTTGGATAGTCGTTAATGTTTAAGATCTTGGTCAAATACGTTGAATATTCTTTCATTTGATGTTCAGAGAAAGTCTACGAAAGTCAATTAGCCAAGTTATGTCATAAGTACGTCTTGTAACATTTTCGGATATTGTTGCGGTAATGAGTGTAAACACCTGCGAACGCTGATTTCCTATGTAGCGATCTTGCCAAGCCATCGTCTTCTCTTAGATCAATAGTGTTGGTACTATGTAACTTATCGGTACAATACTTGTTGAAATTCTCAATTTCGGTGAACTATAGCATAAATTGATATCCATCTTGTTGGTACCATATTCCGACTCGGAAACAATAGTGTTAGTACCATGTACCTTTTCGGTACAATAATGTTGGTATCAGTTACCAACACAATAGCCATAGTGTTAGTATCCTTTACAGACTCGGTATATATATTATATAGTGTGAGTTAGCGTTGAAGTCGCATTGTCGTAGACTTTATATAATGTTAGCTTCACTATTGCAGGTTTCCACAATCGTCTAGTAGATTGCATCGTCCTATTATCCCACATTCTTGACCAAAATATATAGTGTTTCAAGGGCGTAATACCGGCTCCTACTTATGAGTCGCCAGTAAGCACAAAACGAATGTGCATGAGATTATACTTTCCGTTCATGCTGCCTTTAAGTTTATCCTTCTGGTCACAACTGAACTAATTTGTTACTAGGTTCGCAACAACTAATACATATCTGCATACTGCTCTTAGATCATTTTAAGTTCTAGAACCGGAACTACTTCCCGTATAACTTTTTCTAGTGCTTTTTCGATATCTGGGTTGGCTTTGCTTTATCACAATTTAAAATTATATTTTGAAGGTCGTTCCATTCTTGATGATATGTTATACATCAGATAAGTACAGGGATAACCCAATTTCCATGGCAACATCAGTGACTAAATTACTCAGCATTAAATAGAAACTGAACGTTTCCAGTAAAGACTAAGGCGAGTTCATTTTTATTCATTATTTATTCGCAATGTTCCATTGAAAAAATTCTTGTTTTGAGATATTTTGTTAATTAAAATGGACATCTAACAACATATATTTTGATGGTGCATCGAATTGAATTCATGAGTTTAGGTAAACACGTAATCGCAAGGTGCTTTAGAGTTTCATGATTCAAATTATTGTATGCATAGGAGGGAACTCCGAGACATGATTGAAAATTGCGCACCCTTTTGTTTCATTATAGCGCTGCATGATTTATGTCAATCTGGTTTAATTTAAGAGCTTCTTTGAGTAGTTGCAATTTTTCTTAGAATCTGTCATAAACTTTGCGACGAGTTGCAAGATCTTTCTTAGAGTAACATTGATCTTTATTTTTACATTCATTTTACCTTGCGTCTGAACTAAATTTGGACAAGCAATCTATTATTTCTGTTATAAAAAAATTATAAATATCAATTGATAGTGTAGTAATTCCCGATTCGTTGCACTGTGTTTCTGGTTGTGTGTTACCATTAGTTGAAGAGTTCGAAGTTCAATGTCTATGCGAAAAATTGCTTTTATTTTCAACTTTTTGTTTTGTTTGATAACGATTTTTGCGTAAGGTTACTCTTTGTCTACTCGTTTTGTTTAAATATTAAAATTTTTGCAACTGAGCCCTGAATGTCAATCATACCACGAAGAATCCGAAAATATTTGCGAGTACAGAAATTTCTCCAAGTTAAAGTTTTTCTTTTTAATTATTCAAGTGAATCAAGCTCCATTATTTGAAAGTAAAGCTAATTGTATTTGACAAGGCATTAACCTTAACCTATTATTAGCTAATTTATTTCATTATCTCATATAGTATTCATATGCATTTATGACTGTTCTGTCAACGATTCCACGTCTTATTTGTTGGGTACATGCCTGTTTTTCTGACTGATTTTATTTCTGTCTTAATAATATTTATCTTTGCTTCACCGCCAATAACTGTATTCAATAGAAGCTGTTTCGTCGGATGATTAGATGTCTTTCGATTGTTTCTACGAGGATATTCGAGGAAACGATTAAGAGCAACATCTAATTGAAAATATAACTTCAAGAATATTATAAATGTCAACAGTTTTTTCATGACCACAGTTGGCAACAACAAAAATGCATAATATTTAAACAAACATTGGTTGCGCAGGCGGCGATAACATTTATTACCATTAAGGTTGCGAAAATGATATAAATACCTTACTCATTAAGTACTTACATATGTCAGTATAAACTAAGAATTGTATAGTGTAGAAAAAGTAATTCATCCAGTAGACTGGTTTCGTCCTAATTGCGAACTCATCATGTACTGGCCAGAATTTTCCGCGGACAGGGCTCGAACCTGGGCACGTTTGCTTCGGAATCTGGTGCTCTAACTACGGGGCCACCCTGACGTACACTACACACAATTTTCAGTCACAATAAATAATGTAACTCGATTAGTTTTTTTTCCCTTTAGGTGGAGCTCATATGGCACCCATTTAAACACAAACATCCAACTAACCATCCTCAATCAGTCATTACTCAAAGGACACCACATTAAATGGGGAATTAGTATTGAAATGAGCATGTATACATTTAAGCGAACATTGTCAGTATAAACTAAGAATTTTATAGTACAGAAAATTCAATTCATCCAGTAGGCCGATTTCATCCTTATTGCGAACTCATCATGTAATGGCCAGAATTTGCCGCGTACAGGGCTTGAACCTTGGCACGTCTGCTTCAGTTCGCACAACAAATGTTCGTCTAAATATATAAATGTTCATTTCAAGATCACTTCCACATCTAGTGTGGTGTTTTTTGAGCCTTGACAGATTGGGGATGGTTAGTTGGAAATTTGGGTCTAAATGGATGCCATATGAGCTCCACATAAGGAAAAAAACTAACCAAGTTACATTAGCTAGTGTATGACTGAAAATTGTGTGTAGTGTGCGGCAGGGTGGCTCAGTTGTTAGAGCACCAGATTCCATAGCAGACGTGCCCAGGATCGAGCCTTGTCCGCGGCAAATACTGGCCAGTACGTGATGAGTACTCAATAAGTACGAATTGCCTTTTATACACTATAAAATTCTTAGTTTAGACAAGCATATGTAAGTACTTAATGGGTAAGGTGTTTATATCAATTTTGCAACCTTGATTATAGTAAATATGTTTTATGTCTTTTGTCAGATAGACTGATCAAGTTTTTTTGTAATTGAGATTAGATAATATTGATTCGTTCCGTGTAAAATAAAATCTTCCTATCTCAAATTCAATATTCGGGGAAAGACAATGATTCGGGTCGAAACGCGTCAATGCGTTGCGGCTGACGGTAGTTTTGTTATGTTGTTCGACGACTGGTCAAATACAATGGGATTGGTGTTTACTTCAAGCTCGCAAACTTGATTTAAAGCATTGTTACCACCACCCGCGGAATCAATTATTGTTAAATTATATTGTCTTTATATGTATATGTGGCGAAAGCTGCAAACAGTTATTGTTCGTGACTGCATAGAAATTGTGCAGCCGACATTTCCAGTCGAGTTCAATGTATGCAAAACTGCCAGAGGTGAGAGCCGCATATCTAAATTTGATTTCCATATATATGCAATGTGGTTTGATCCTCGATAGTCAGTTTGCCATCGTACTCTGATGATGATCATGGAAGGTCGAAACGTGTCAGTGCGTTGCAGCTGGCGGTAGTAATGTTATGTTGTTCGACGACGGGTTAAATACAATGGGATTGGTGTTTACTTCAAGCTCGCAAACTTGATTTAAAGCATTGTTAACACCACCCGCGCGATCAATTATTGTTAAATTAGATTCGGGTTTCTGTTCTCGAAAGAAAACTTAATATAATGATTCACACTATTAAAATATTAAATCATGTCGCCTATTTTTGCATCCTCAACAATTGTTAAGGAAGTTTCATAGAATTAACTTAAATACACATGGCTGTATCTTTGTCTTTATTGGTTTCAGCTTTGATGTTTCCATATACAGCGGCTTGTAGGCTCTCTACCGAATTCTCATCGTCTTTCTGCAGATTTGCATTCTTTATATTATGCGACTTTGCTTAATTCACGATAAAAAAATTATCAAAAACGTAATTGCTTGACATTTCAATGTTCATTGGCCGTATTTATTTTAAAAGTTAAACTATGTGGTCATCATTGTCAGAAACAGTTTCCGCATTGCCAACCATGTTTGTCTAATTTGATCTCAGATTCGATTATTTAGCAACTAACCATGCTCAGTCCCGAAACACACTGAGTAGTTATCGCATTTCACATTTATGTTTAACAGACGTTCTATGTTATAAAAACACATCGGTTTTGTATTGGGTAGTCCAGTCGACATTGCTTTTTTAATACAAAAATAGTTCAGTTAACGCATCCACAATTAAATGTAGACTAACATATATCGTCCACTAATTAAGTTTCGTCTGGATGATACCCTGATAATAAGCACCGGGGGAATCCGCGTGCACGGCCCAACCAGTATAGGTGGATACAAAAATCAAGTTACATTAATTAGTATATAACTTAAAATTGTGTGTGGTGTAGTGTGCAGCAGGGTGGCTCAGTGGTTAGAACACCAGATTCCGAAGCAGACATGCCCAAGTTCGGGCCCTGCCCGCGGCAAATTCTAGCAAGTACGGAACGAGTTCCCAATAAAGACGAAACCGTTCTCTTCGTATGAATTGCCGTTTCTACACTATACAATTCTTAGTTTATACAGACATATGTAAGTAATTAATGGGTCAGGTGCTTAACCAAGTCGCAACCTTGATTATAATAAAAGTATTCAGGTGCCTGATTGCAGGGATTTTTATTTAAATTTGTGATTTGCAGACAATTTTATGTAAAAAATGATCAGATTTGTATTAGTTATCTGCGAAACCATTACTTTATTAATTTTACTAAGTCAGTTTTTCGCAGATCTGACCTGAGCACGTCTGCTTTGATACCTGTTGCTCTAATCACAGAGCTACCCTTCCACAAATTGAAAACAGTTTGCAGTTGTATACAAATTAATGTTTCTTGGTTAGCCTTTCTATTTGGTTGAGCCTATATGGCATACACTTAGAACGAAATTTGCAACTAACCATTCCCAGTATGAAATTATGGCAGAGACACCACGTTAAATAGGAAATTGTTATTAAACTGAAAATTTATTTTTAAAAAGAACTTTAGTTACGCGCGCGGTGATAACAATTATTAAAATCAAAGTTTCTATCTTGATATAAACACCTGTCCCTTTATGTATATACATCTGTTGGTATATGCCAAGCATTGCATAATCTATAAAAAGAAATTCATCCAATAGACCGCTTTTGTTCTTATTGAGAATTTATTACGTACTGACAGGATGGCTAATTGGCTAGAGAACTGATGCCTAAGCAGAGATATCCAGGTGTGAGCGCAGTTCGTAGCAAATACAGGACAGTGCATGATGAGTTCCCAATAAAGTCGAAAGCAGTCTTCTGGGTGAATTACCTTTTATATATTATCCAATGCCTCGTTTATTCTTAAAAATGTATGTATATAATGGGTCAGGAATTTACATCAAGATCGTACCTATGATTTAAAAAATTATTAGCACAACTCGCGCTACCTTTGGTTGTTTAATTTTTCGATTCTTCTTTGCTATTAAAGCTACTTTAAGCACTTACATCACTTGAATTTGAAATTTTTATGAATCGATACGCGGCATATTGCAGGATTAAATTCGCATAAAAATTATTGTTTGATAAATTTTGATTGAGTTAGGATAATGGGTATATTCAAAAATCCATGTTCCCTTTCGGTATATCATCTATTTTAAACATGAATCTTCCTATCTCAATATCAATATTTGAAAGAAAAACAGTTCGTTGAACTGTACATTATGACGTCTGCAAAT
>JAQBSW010000428.1:0-52500 GCA_029291075.1 Eudiplozoon nipponicum
GCTCGTAAATATCTTATGTATAAGTTTCTACGTTCTGAGTACGGCATACCTTGTAGCATTGCAGTTAATTTACGACCGAAATTATAGTTGATTGTCAACATCCATTGGAGTTCTAGACTGAAAATCAATCCAGATTTCTCCATACGATATTGGTAGGAATTTTTCATTAATCCAAACGTGAAAAAATGGTATGCCATGTACTAATATTTCCTTATTAAGTTACCATTTTATACTTACATATCAGAAAGTTCGCATTAATTCTGAATACTAAAGAGCATTTTGCTAATTAAAATAATTTTTATTATGACTTGAAAAAAAATATGTCGCTTCTTCAGCATTGTTTTATTTTATTTCAGTATTTTGTTTTCAGTTTTTAAACCCTGAAAATACGCAATAGTTCGGACGTATCAATAGCCTATCACCTTATCTATTTATATCTATTTGGCTTTTTCTTATATTTATCCATAAGAGCTCATTTAAGAGTAAAATTTATTACTAAGGGGGCTTATGAATGTTCCCAAATAAACAGAGTTTTTTTGTACGGATAAGCGCATTTAAGAACTGCGCGATGGTGATTGAATGGAACAAATAGGTACACAATTACCGAAATCTTGTTTTGCGCAACAAGGTGTTTACGTTCTTTATCCACTTTTTACATCCAATCGCACAAAGCCTCATTTCTTTTAAACAAGATTTAGTTACACAATTGCATACCTGTAAATCTGACAACAGTTTTATGATAGCGAATTTAATTTTGTAAGTATAATGCACTGCATTGCACCAGATGTGCAATACTATTTGCCTGCTTACAAAGAATTTGGTTGTGGTGATTTTCTTTTTTTAAAAAAACATTTGTGACAAAATATGAACGGTGCGGTAAAAGATTCATTAGGGTACGGTACTTTTGAGAACAGTGGAAAAAATATTTCGAACTATCCATATTTTATAATCTTCGGCTTTCTATTCTGCCATAAGGGCTGATTCAGGTAATTCGATTTGCGGCATTTTTTGTTAATGGCAGCTGGATGTATGATAAAATATTTGAGAAAAATAGTACTGATGCTTGTATGAAATTCGCCAAATTGATCCATATATATAAATAAACATACATGTACATTATACTTAGGAGAGCATTGGTTGAGCGGGCGGTGATAACACTTACTATAATCAAGGTTGCCATCTTGATATAAACACCTGACCCATTAAGTACATACATATGCCAGTATAAACTAAGAACTGCATAGTGTAGAAAAAGCAATTCATCCAGTAGACCGGTTTCGTTTGTCATCTAAATTACTTGTCAATCATAGAAATCGCTCCCAGTAGGCTTGATTTTGTGAATAGCATCGTACCTTTGCGAAATTTAACGGCTATATTGTTCAAAATTCAGTCTAAAATTTAAAAATTCGATTTTCTTTGATAATGAATCTGCATAGGATCAAGTTTAAGATATTTTATGACTAGAAGCCTATAATTCAAGTTAAGGTTTTGGAAAATTATGATTCTACGTAAAAGAATTATCCAGTATTTTATCTAGGTGATAAGAGCTTAAATATAGGAAGAATGTAATTATGTTAGAAATAAAATTTTTAAATGTTTCAAATTGAATTTTAAGGTGTACACTGGTGCTTCCGTTAAAAAATATCATAAAAATCCGTAGGAGCAATACTCTTTTCCGCTGAAGTTAATTTTCTATGTTAGTAGTCTTTTTAGTAGTAGCTATTGCATACATAGTAAAAATTTACTAAAAATGGACCAAAAACTGTGCTGATTTCAGCATGAACGAAGAGTATAATCTCATTTACACCTGAGTTACGTACTTACTGGCAATTTATCGGTAGGAGCCGTTACTACTATGTATATCCAATACATATTTAGTCAAGGAACGCGGGACAATTGGACGGTACAATCTCCTATGAGAATGTTTATACAAGTAGTATTGGAGTTAACTTCGGTAATGCGACCTCAAAGGCAACTTATTTTGCACAATATTTACTCTACCTGAAAAAGTACCAACGCAGTGGTTTTGAAGTCGCATTTTTAAAACTTTATTTGAGGTTGACTCCATTACTGCTTTAACATGCATTCGTGTAGGAGATTGTACCGTCAAACTATTCCCCATTTCTTTATCAAATATATAGTGAATATTGGACTTAGTGCTATTTCCTACTGAAAGGTCGCCAGTAAACACGAAACGCATGTGTAAAAGTGGTTATAACTTTTGTTCAAGCTGAATTTGCCTACCTTTCTTGACTTTTTGGGATGGATTTTTTAGGAAAAGCGCATTCTTCAATATATAATCAAATGCGGTTCGATTTTTCGTGGAGGATTTATGTTGTTCTGATTTACGATTGATCCTTTAATTAATCTTTCCTTCTACACAAACATAGTTGTGCATTAAGGATTGTATTTGAGTAGTTTGATAATTTAATAATATCAATGGTGTACCAAACTAAGAATTACATTTCCTATTTTGGCGTAGAATCGAATTGTGCTTTATCTGTTCATTTATCTAATGATTTTTATAGTTTTACTTTATACAAACCAGGTTAAGTGAAATAAGAATATTCCGAGTCTTTCATACATCTTTTATATCTTTCAACATAAATAATAAACATTTATCAAATTAGCTGTACTTACTTTTTAATCTTGAGCTTATAATCCTAAATCAAAATGGTAATTTATTGTCTTTCATTTAACAAAGAAACGTTGACTGTGCTGTAACTTCATTACGTCATATAGATCATCTAGTTTTATATTCACACTTCATTCACAATTACCGTCGACAAATGGATTCATATTATTAGTGTATGGAGTAAACCCTGTCATTCAATTGTAGCCTTATTTACAATCCTCCCCATCTTATTACAATAAAACGAGGAATCAAGAAATTAAGATTTGAGAGCATCAGCAAAAAATTACTATTGCGCAATATTGAAGAAACGCCTTCCTTTGATAATATATCTAGCAATTCAGTAATTAAATATAAATTATATTTCGTTTAATTTTTAAATCATTTATGGTAACTAACATAGTATTTATGCTTTTATTTAATTTTACATATTGCTCTTTTCTTCAAAACTATTTTAGATAATTATGTAAAGTGTAAAGGTTAAAACTCATTAATATTTTAAAGTATGAGTTGTCCAATTTGAACTTTTTAAAATAATCTTTTGTACATACATTTTGTCAAATCCTTCGATGAATTAGGTAACTTAGAGGTTAAAATATGTTAACGGTAAAATAAGTTTCTTATTACATGTTTTATAGCTAATTTTTATGAAAGTTTTCTTATTACCAACGTGTTAGCCTTGTATGTCTAAAAACGTTTTTTACGTTAATTTATTGTAAATTTATGTCTAGCACCATGGAAACATATGAAACTGCTCGCTGCTAGTTTGCGACAGCAGCAAAACGGTCGAATACATTTGCGATTACGTAAACGTAGAATTCGATTTAACAAACTATACGATTCTTGCAGCTAGTCCCGTTTCCGTGTAACATTTTTTCGGACATTCACTAACATATTTCTTCTCGTCCTTTGAAATACGCTTCAATCGTCCCTGACGGCTGTCGTCGTCACGATCCATGCCCCTTATAACCATCGGTCGTTTAGAATACTGCACATTTGCCTCTGTAAAATAATTTGTTTTCACTTTCTGAAGAATATAAAAGTAAAACTATGGTCATTCTTAGAGACGAGAGAAGAAGTAAATCCATGCTCACATCTATGTTTAGTTGTTGTCTATGCATATGTTTGTGTATTTTTTACGCATGTGCGTATGTGTGTCCACGTTTGATTTGAAATACACCAAGGTAACTTTACACCTTTTCTCAACAGAAACTGCTTTCAATTTTCCATGCTTTTCTTTGACGCTGCATTATGTATAGATAAACATCATTACAGCATGTAAGATTTTTGGTTGTATTTGTACTGAAGGACCTTTATGCGACAGTGTCCAATCGTTTGTATTTTTATAATATTCGCTTATTCTTATTGTCTCAAAGTGAATCCGTGTATTGCATTCAAATGGATGTCCAAAACGCACATCTGAGATAATTGCGAAGCTGAGTTTACAAGCAAATCAGGATGGTGATCTGACAAAAATAGGGATTATAAAATAACAAGGATGTTTTTCCAGTTATTATATGTCGATTTGTTCGGTATTCTTACATCGAATGTAGATAACAAACAGGTGGCAGCCTCATCGCCAAAGCAACGAAATTTGGCTCCCCGTATAGAATTAATTGAGCCACCAAAAGACATTTGAATATAGAACTCAAAATTTATTTTTGCAGAACTGAAAATATTTCACAAGTAAAATATCCCCTATAATGGGTATTAACAGAATAAAATCAATCATTGATTTGAAACGCGTAATTTTTTATTCCATTAATGACTTTATGGTAGTTTATTTTCAATTTGTTGTGCATAATCTTCAGTGATTCACTGATACATATCATAATTTTTTTTCTATTTTAAAACCGCCTGACAGTAGTGGAGAAGTTGTCATTCAGTGAATCTAAAATATATTATTTGAAAATAGTTTTAAAGATAATGGTAGATCATCACCAGGCGTAATTGATGCATTTCAAAGAGGTCCATTCGTTTGTGTACATATGCTTCTCTTCACAGCGATGCCAAGATTGTAACATTAACTTTATATTAAAGGGTAGATCAATCACAATTGTTGAAGCAATCAATTTAAGGCAAATGCAAATACACCCAAAATATTATCTCATTTGTACATAGTATTCTCGAAGGATGACCTTGAACAACAAAGATGTACCATATGCTCTTAGTCAACAAAGATGGATTTTGTACGGCTTTCATAGATATCTCCATCTTCACTGCGTGTTGATACACTAAAATCTCCTTAAATTTCTAGTAGCCATTTCGATAAATATTGGAATTGATAGTTCAATCATAATAAACAGCAGCAGGTAAAAGTTATTACATTATCCATTCAATGTAAGGGACAAAAAGCTCAACAAAGTGAACTTAAAAAACATATTTTTATTGTCTAGAAAAGGATTCAGCAGGCTGTTTGCCGCAGTTCTGCTTCGGCGAAATAATTTCAGTGTCATCGTAAGATGATATCGGAAGAATTTAGAAAAAAATGCTGTTTTCCACTTTTTTAAAGGAAAGTGCTTCGAATAAACATACGTAACAACTGACGCTGGCACTGTGTTACATGCCAACCAGAAGTTGTTTTTCATCGAAGCAGAGGTTAGAAATCTTTGCACTTTTATACCATAAAGTAGCGAAATACCTGCCTACCTTAATTCACTTCTTACTTTTTTAATTCGGCTTAATCTGCGGATCATTATTATCATCCTCAAAGACAGCTATAAAACAACATTTAATAATTGACACTTTTCTAACGCAAAGCCAGGATAATATGAAAAAAGTTCTTATAATAATAAAGAAAAAATGGTTTATTAAAATAAAAAAATAAATATTAAAATAATAAAGTAATTCAATGGTCAACCTGGACATTTATGCAACACCATCCAATTCGATTCAACTTTATGCGGGACAACATCGGTAATACAGTTGCCATGTGGTTTCCACTGAATCACATCTTGAATAACATCACACTTCAAAGCCAAATCTGTCCGAAAATGGCAAGCAAGTTCAGCGAAAGTTTAATCTACTAGAAACGTTTAATATATTTGTTACTGTACCATATAGCGCAGGGTTTACAACCACGAAATATGATGTGAAAGTGAACTAATGTTTCTAAACAACCTGGTTTCTTAGTACAAAATTTGTTTGCGGTTAATTTTAGCTGATTCTATCTTGTCAAAATCTGTACACCTCGTTTGTTACGCCAATTTGGTGCAGGCTGAAGAATAAATTACAACTGGGCGATCGAAAAGAAGGTATACATCAAACGAGACAAGTCAACGAGCATATTTATTACTTTGAATCAAATTTGCGAGCTTCAAATAAACACGAATCCCATTGATTTAAAGAAAATTTACCACCACCCGCGCAATCAATGTTTGTTTAACTTACTTACATGTCTAACGAGGACCGCTTCCTTTCTAACGAGGACCGCTTCCTTTCAAATCCCAAGGTATATCTGCGGTTGACAAAATTGCTTATTAGTTCGTGGTAATCTAACTGGACTATGCATCTGCAACAACTTCTTTAAGCGTATACGATATTCTACTCTAAAAGGCCATGTTTTACTAACATATAACGAATGTGCACTTACAGGTGCATTGAACATACAACTTTTAATGAGGAGTGTGATTGTCAAGTTTCTCCATAAATGGCGAAATAAATTGTTTTAATGCTTTTGTGATTCACCTATTCAACGCATCACTCATATTGTCCGAGTTATTGATTCAGACACGAAGATATTTAGAACTGAATATTTTCGATGCTTGGAAGATAAGAGTGCATGCCGTTTTTTTAACAATAATGGTTGTCTAAAAAAGCATTCCAAATTGTTGATACAGTCATACCTCGTTGGATTGGGGCTGATGCTGGTGCCAAAGAAAATTAATTTATTAAGTTTTAGCCCATGAAACAAGACGGCACATTTTAGCGGTAAATTAGATCGTTGTTATAGCCATTTAATTTTTTTACCTACTCCACTAGTTGGAATGGTACTTCCTACGATACCATTCAGAATGCAGTGTTAAACCATTGGTAATATGGTACCACCTCACAATTAGATTATTTCCTTTCATTAAAGGAACACCGAAAACCCTATCATTACTCAATTTTCGTCACAAGGTTAAAGTACACGTCTATTAGCCTTCAAATACGTCGACATTCAGGAATTCAATTTTTGATATTGTTCAATGTGAAATAATTATATTTGAAAGAGAAGCGAAAATTGTAGTTTAAATAAATAAACTATGAAATGAAATAGTTCAATCGAACATTAATAGAAAACCGTGAACCCAATCGGACATGATATTTTCAAAATCGAGATTTATCAAGTTGTTTTTTAAACACACACACACTTTTTTTATAACTGAGGATGATGGTTTCAATGCACTCAATATCAGTCATTTTTAAAATTCCAAAATTAGCTTTTCTTCCGGCATTCCAAAGAATTTTTAAAACAACTTGATGAAACGCATGCAAAATTTTTGTAGCAAAACCTCCATTCAGGGAAGATTCAATCTGTACTTTTTATATTACCAACAAACTAGTGCAAACTTAATATATAATTAATTGAAAGATATTTAGATTACGAATGCGCTGTCGCTAAATCAGAAACCAATAGCCGTTATTTGCCTGTCTTAAGTATTACTGTCTAAACCTTATATCTAATTATTTATGTATTCGGAGTATTGGTAAAGTCGGATCGAGAATCCCGGAAATAATATTGGTAAGCGCAATCTATCTTCGATTAATTAAAATGGATTTACGCAGGTTTGGCCTTAGCAAGAGCCCAACTTGGAACACATTGCATCCCTTAGAATTGCAGGGCTATACAAAATAAGCCAAATGTCGCAGTACTCCTACCCTATAACAAATCCGTTTCATAATAACTGATTTATGACCATTTGAAGCCGTCACAACGTTCAAAAAATAACGTGAACTTATAACTCCGTCCCCCGCGCAGTGAGTTGCAGAAGAAAACTCGCCGGTAAGGTCCACCGCTAGATTTTATCAGTCTATATATTCCCGAAAGTTTTCTCCCTTCCAAATCTCGTGGTTAGTGAGAGAATTGTGCGATATAATAAAGAGCATATATCTTGAATGACAGTAGCAAGCCATGAAATCGCCAGTCTAGTTATTCTACGGATCTGGTCATTCACTAGAGTTACGTTGGTAGCCTGACGAGCACAATGAGTTTTCAGACATCTTAGCCATTGGCAGTCAACGCAGACATCGCTTCTTAAATCTATTGGGCCGGTGAAATCAAATCTCAGTTCGACTGGATGGAATTGGTCGGGCCGTAGCATTGATCCTGACTAATACTTCCTGACGTTACACTTAAATCGGGTTAAACAAAACCAAGCGAGTGCATTTTTCACAAAACTGCCCAGGCGTTGGAGACCATATTCTGTCATCTCCAACGTATCACTAGAATAAGGGAGGACCGGCAGTATTATTCGCTTGAAAGAATTGCACGTAGTGTATGCAATTACAAGGTTCCTTGAATGACTTACCAAAACTAGGTGCAACAAACTAATTATGTGGATTTGACCGCATTTTTCTTGTGCGGGACAATAGATAGCACTCTTAGGTCGGTAAAATCTGGAATTTTGTTCGTTTTCAGTTGCTCTGCTTATTGGCTTCGATTGATGGGTTCTCACTTGTCCTTTCATTAGTGAGCCTTTTATCAGCTGATTGACTGAAAATGACGTTGGATCAAGATTTTCCATTGTTCTTTGCCCAATATTTCGAGACTTCATTTCCAGTCTTATCTTCAGGGTTGACACAATACGCACAGGAGTAAAACAAAACTTGTGACAAATGCGGTATCCTCATTCAAGACAGATATATTTATATCTATTTTAATTCTAAAGTATTTTTAATTGTCTTCCTAATATACGGTCTTCATACCTAGTCTCTAATACTCAAATGTATACAAAAACTTATCCCTGTCTCCTTCTTCGCACACAACTACCTATAAATGTGTATTTTACTAAAGTGACATTTATTGTATAACTATAAGCACACTTAATGTATTGACATACACGCCTATCACTGATATCTATATTTTAATTGCTGTTCCGGACGCATTGAAAGATCAACAAATTTTGAATTCAATATTGCAGTAATCCTCACATGCCCCCCAGTTCACCAAATTCCATCCTGCTTGCAATCGGTTAAAGACAGAGAGATTAAAAAGCTGTTGAAAGTCTATATAGTATTATTCTATCGTTTTGACAAGACCGAATACGGAGTTTACACTAACGAAATCGTCTCTCAGCCAAATACACATTAATACTCATATCCTATATAAATTAGCTTCTCCATTAAAATATCTGTGTCGGATACACCTATATAATAAATTTTATATTTATTTACTTATTCATAATTATATATATACTCACTTCTTATAAAAAACATCCATATAATTCCATAGGCTATATATTATGTATAAATTGAAAAGCATCTTTATAAATATCTATATATCATATATATATCTATATATATCTATACCATGTATACACTATGTATATACGAATATATATATATATATATATAATTAGCAATCTTTATATTTAAATTTTATTTTCCTTATTTATATTTATATATACACACACATCTTATAAAATATCATTTATACATACGTCCACTATCTATGTATATAATATATATATATATATATAATTATATTTAAAACTAATTATGTGTAGAAATCTCGGCATCAGTTAATACCTCATATTTGAGCGGTGAACGTCGATAAGCACAGGCAACCACAGGCAGCAGTGTGGTGCTAAGCGAAATCGTAGCCTTCTGAACAGAACATCCTACAATGATATCTTTTAAGTCATTTACGGACCCTTTGTAAGCATATTTAATGGATGTAAGGAGCTTGTACTTTTTCCCGCAAACTGACAATTCAATAGATGTCTGGAGTGCTAGTTTCGCTGTTTTTGTGAATGTCCAATTCAACAGCACTCTTCCATTCAGTTGGTGCGGATTCCTCCTTGCCTATTTTAAAACTAAGCTCAGCCAGGGCCTTATGAAGGATTAGACCTCCGAACTTAAATATTTCCGGAGATAGGCCATAGTTTTCAGCAGTTATGCGGTCCATCATCAGACTAAAAGAAGTCATCAATTCATCAGAAATAGGAGTTTTGATGACCATATCGTAACTAGATTGGGAGGTCACTTAGTCGCTAGCCAGGTCACTTTCAATTTTTCTTGGATTGATAAGATTTATGAGGTGCTTGACAAGTTGCGCTTAAGAAGCTAGCGATGTTTATATTTCCTGGTCAGAATGATAACTTCGATTACTGCGTCGGATGTCTGTACATAATTCGTAAAGATTGTTATGGCTTGAAGCTGCTTCCGTCGCACAAGCAACATCGTCATTTTTTAATCTCTAACTGCTGTATAACAGTCAGTAGACTCCTTGTAGCTCGTGATAGGCAGCGCTAATTAAAACATCTTACAGCAATTTCCGTGTGCTAAATTGACTTCATCGATTTAAAGCAGGCTACCGCTTGCTTTAGCGTTTACTTCATTGCGTTCTAAACGGTGTTGAAAAATCTTTCCATTTATGTTACAGAACTCACAGCGGCAACATGTCTTCCTAGTGAACTATTTCACATTATTGTATATACTTATTATACTTAAATTCGCGCGTAATATGAATAATCATGCTCAACAGAGGCAATTATGTTTTTGGAAGGCTAAAAGCTTGAGATATGCTGTAGATAATGAATCGTCGTGTCCAGATCAAATAGCAGAAATTATCCGCTTAACAATTGTTGGGTAATCTAGGTACGGGGACATATTAATGTCCCATCATTTTGTTTAATGACCATACGTATAATAGCAAGATGCCATTGGTGATGCTGGAAGGCGAAGCTAGCAAAACGAGATAAGAGCTAAGAAGAAGATTTGAGATACACACAGCATTGTCACGACTATATTTGTGCGTGGTCCATTTACCTACAGCTACATAATCCTCACAATCTTGGTGTACGTTGGTGCTGAATTCAACAAAAATTACTAAGCTGTCCGGTTACCGCTAATGTCCAGCGGCCAAATCTGAGTATTTTTCAAATATTTCATTCTTATTATGAGAGATATCGTTCAGTGCTGGGGCGTAGTTCATTAAATTAGGGCCTTTTGTAATAATAATGGACAACATAAAAATCATACCATTCCCGGCTTGGTCACTCACTCACCGCAATTAAACGCGAATGGCTTTTCCTCGTGCTAGAATTGTGTATGTACAAGTCGCCAGTTGTAAAGAGCTGATTGGCTTGGTAGACATTAGACTAAGTGTTTCTAGAGCTACTAGACCGAGACGATGTTTTGGTGTAAGCGTCACATAAAGACCAGAAAATCCTGCTAGAACTCAACAATGCGTATAATGTCACATGTTCTTTCTAAGTAGAAAATAGGTAGCGTCATCAGTTGCCTTCGCATCAGCATTCTATGGCGCTCGTGCACGTGAACGCCGCTTTTTAGAAGCGTCTAGTATCAGTACTAACAGGAGCATATGCATTTGTCATTCTTCACCAGGTGACTTTAAATTAAATCCCGCTTGATTTTTTATTCTAGAAAATTAACAATTATATTAGCCCTACTCCATTATTACTAATCACTTCCCCCCAAGCTTGTAATATCAATTTTAAACCCATTTTTTCAAGATGGAATTTCTTTAGGAAATACATTTTATTTTTATACAAAATAAAACGCGATGCAGTCTGATTTGCCTTAGCGTTATGTATCACAGCGTTTCTCCATTTTACATCTACTCTCCTAAGAAAGCAACAGCTGGATAATTTATCAGACTTTGTTATAGTGGTTGAATGTCCCATAGCTTTTCCGACTCCTACAGGATTAATCATAGGATAATCATATTTGCTGAAAAAAACATACAATATTTAACAGTAAAATTATTTTTTGCAAGAAATTAATATATGTATGTAATTGTGTATTAGGTTTTGCGAACCTAGTAACAAATTAGTTCAAATATGACCAGAAGGATAAAACAGAGTCATCATGACCGGAGGGTATAAGCTCATGCATACATTCGTTTTGTGCTTTCTGGCCACACATCCGTGTATATATAATCAAAAGGCTTCCATTCGATTTCACAGCAATATATATATAATATATATATATATATTGCTATTGAAAGTCGAAATAACTATCTATTATATATATATATATATATATATATATATATTGCTATAAGTCGAATGGCAGCATTTGATTATATATATATATATATATATATATATATATATATATATATATATATATATTGTATCAGCTAGTAAAGCTATTTCATCCAGTCGACCGGTTTCGTCTTTATTTGGGACCCATTTTGCTAACGAGACTCTAACTGGAGCACATTTGCTACAAATTCTGCGACTGTAACTACTACGGTACCAGTGCCAGCATACTATACGCGTGTTAAAGTCATATTCCAACTTATGTTCTCTGATTAGTCCTTCCTTCGGGTTAAATTTATTTTTAATCTATCTAACCATCCCCCCAATCTGTCATTATAAAACAGACACCATGTCACTTGGAAATGTTGTACTGATTTAACTTCTTGTCTCAGGATTTTGGTTTTATGTATCGTGTCAATATAAAATTAACATTGTATCAGGTAACAACGGCAATTCGTAGATTATGTAATGACAATATACGTAAAAATTGAATCTTGCCATTAGACATCAAATCAATATAACTTCCTCAAGTGACATTGTGTCTGCTGTTTAATCATAGATGAGTGTTGGCTAATTAGAACTTCAGACAAATAGGTTTCATCTGAATGAAAGGCTAGCAAGAAAACATAAGTTGGAACATGACCTTAACTTGCTTTGAGTGTACGATACCTTGGACGCAGTGGTCAGGGTCGCAGACTCTGAAACAAATATTTCGCGGTTCGAGCTACGTCCGCGGCAAATTCTGGACAGTATTTGATTAATTCCAAATATGGGTGAACCCGGTATACTGGATGACTCGCTCTTTCTACATGATGTAACGTTTAATTTATGCAGACAATATATATATATATATATATATATATATATATATATATATATATATATGTTAACCTTTACTTTAATTCTAATTTCATTTGTAATAAGTTTACGAAATAACCCTATCTTTGCGTAATAATCGATTCCAAGTTTTGTTTTGCTATACTGAATCTCACACATTATGAGAAAAAAGAGAGACACAATCGAAAGAAATAGAATTTAAAGTATAGCGATTTGGTTTACGAAAACCATGACCTTAAAATTTTGTGAAGAATACTAAATACGCCCATTGACATAATGAAGACGAAAGAATAAAATTCGAGACCACGTGGAGTTAAAGAAAGCGATCAAAGAGTTGAAGAGTAATGTCCATTTTCAGTTAGAATTCTTGAAAAGAAATCCCTTAATTCTGTGAACAGCTTAGGCGGATAAAATGAAAAATAGTATGAAATAAATACAGATGAAAGTGAATAGAACATTTTTTATTCATGGAAAACAGAAGAGCAAACGAAGTGTAAGAAAGCTGAAACGAAATTATACAAATCTGTTATTGGTCTGATCTTTTGGTTGGCGTTATTATATAAAAATTTGTGATCTCCTTTCAAATACGTTTTGTTACTTGTGATTTATCTAAACTATCTTTTCTGCCAATGAATAAGGCTTCATCAAACATATGGTCCAGAGATCTTTCTACATTTGTTATATTTGCGACGTCGCTTCTGGATTTTAGTTGAGTTGAGTCGATTTTTATCTATTTAAACTACTACGTTTTCATATAGAATTTTTTTTATAATCCGCCCCATTTTTTTAGACAGTCTCCTATGAGTGTTATCTAGATCCGTTCTCTGTATATGAACATATGTTAATGCTGTTCTATTTCCATTGATTTTAACTGGTATTGATAGCATGGTTTCCAAAAATAAAAAGTAAATTATCTTTGTTAGATATTTTATTTACACCTGATGTAGCCGTTTTTCTAATTATCTTATAGTTTCGATGACTTATTATCTAATGCAAGTGTTCTATTAAATACCGTTCAAAAATTATATTTAGCTCCTCAATGTCATGCCTAATATAGAATCCTGTATTACCATTATATAAACATTTATATATAGATAATATATATATATAGAAGTTTATGAGCGTGCGTTCAGGATTCGCAAGGACATAGGCGAGTTCGACGGAGGAAGTAATTAGGAAACTTCCTTTAAGTGTACCATGCAAGTATGAAATTGTACACGGCTGTATATTATATATATATATATATATATATATATATATATATATATATATATATATCTAAGCATAATTTTATCAGATGCATTACACATGTAGTCTTATAAAGCTGCACACACAAATTTAGAAAAATATCAGTAGTGGCGGATGTAAAGCAGACATCTACAAGAAGGACATGCGTACCATTGATTAAGAGAGCGTCCAAGTCACCGAATTATACGCGTAGACAGAAATTCAACGCAAGCCACTAAAATGGACAAAAGATGCATCAGATCACCGAGAATACCCCTAGTAAACATCCAAAAGCATAATTTTACATGCATACGCGCACATAAAGACAAAAATTGCTCATAAACACACTAAAACTTTTATCTATTCTGTTATGAATTATATTTTACAATTCAAAGCAAAAATTCAAACCTCAAAGATTATCACACTATCATCGTCAGTCACACGTACTGATGCGTTTCGACCTTATATGAACATCATCAGTGCACGACGGAAAACTATCTACTAAAGGGTCAAACCGAAATTCATATATAGAGAAATAAAAATAAGATATGCGGCTCTCACCCATAGAAGTACTGCATACATTGCACGTAACTGGTAATGTCGGCTGCAAATATTCTACGCAGCCATGTACATTAACTTATCGCAGCTTTCGCCATATATGTAAGGTATACAATTCAACAATCGTTGAATGAGAAGTTGGCCATACAAATTCTTCAATATCAAGTTTGCGAGTTTGGAGTAAATACCAAACTCATGGTATCTAATCAGTTGCACAACAAAAAACTACCATCGTCCACACGTAGAGTCACATTTTAACCTTCCATTATCATGATCATTACACGACAGCAAACTGACAAGCCAGGATCAAACCAAAATAAATAAATAAGAAATGAAAAATTATACATCCGTCCGTCACCTCTAGTAGACTCACATGCATCGAATTTCAATTTAAATGTTGGTTGCACAATTTCTGTGCAGTCAAGATCATTGTTTTGTAGCTTTTGCCAAATGTAAATAACTTACAAAATAATCACAGACTGCGTGAGCGTTGATACAATTCCTTTAACTGACGATTGCGAGTTTGACGTAGACACCAACCACATTGTATTTAACCAGTCACAACAAAGATAAAAATTACCTGTATGTATTAGGTGTTGCGAATCTAGTAACAAATTAGTTCAGTTGTGACCAGAAGGATAAACCAAAGGCAGAATGAACGGAAAGTATAATCTCATGCCAATTCGTTTCTTCCTCACTGGCGACTCATCAGTAGGAGTGGGTATTGCGCCCTATAACCACTATAAACTTTGGTCAAGAATGTGGGATAATAGGATGATAGAATCGCATATACGAATGTGAAAACCTGCAATAGTGAAGATAACATCAAATAGTCCTCGACAATGCGACTTCAAAGCTAACTCACACTATATAATATATATACCGAGTCTGTAAAGGATACTAACACTTTGGCAATTGTGTTAGTAGCCGATACCGACATTATTGTACCGAAAACGAACATGGTACTAACATGCACATTCGTTTCGTGCTTACTGGCGACTCATCAGTAGGAGCCGGTATTACGCCCTTTAACCACTATATATTCGGTAGCAGAATGTGGAATAATAGGACGGTACAATCTCCTAATAGTAACTGATACCTTTTTTGAAATCGATGAGTACGGATACTAACACTATGGTTTCCGAAGGTCGTTTTTATGATACCAACCTGATGGATATAAATTTATGCTAAAGTTCACCCAAATTGAGAATTACAACAATTTCCGAACACCTGTTACTCCAGTTAAACCATACACTCTGGCCTTCATCGATATCAGTTATCACATTTCGCGGTAAGCATGACATCATTCAATTCAATATATTACAGTTAAATACTGTTTGTTGCGAAGAACTAATATATATGCAAGTATGTATTAGGTGTTGCGAACCTAGTAACAAATTAGTTCAGTTGTGACCAGAAGGATAAACCAAAGGCGGCATGAACGGAAAGTATAATCTCATGCACATTCGTTTCGTGCTTACTGGCGACTCATCAGTAGGAGCCGGTATTACGCTCCTTTAACCACTATATATTTCGTCAAGAATGTGGATAATAGGACGGTACAATCACCTAGACGAATGTGTTAACCTGCAGAAGTGAAGCTACGACAAAGCGGCTTGTCGCCAACTCATTCTATATAATATATATATATATATATATATATATACATATATATATACCGAGTCTATAAAAGATACCAACACTATGGCTATTGTGTCAGTACCCGATACCAACATTAAAGTACCGAAAAGGTACACAGTACTAACACTATGGTTGCAGAGTCGGTACATGGTACAAACACGAAGGATTTTAAAGCATGCTATAATTCACCAAAATGGAGAATTACAACTATTTCTTAACACCTGTTACTCCAGTTAAACTATACACTCTGGCCTTGATCGATATCAGTTATCACATTTCGCAGTAATCATGACATCATTCAATTTAATATATAACAGTTAAATACTGTTTGTTGTGGAGAACTAATATATATGCAATTACGTGTAAGGTGTTGCGCACCTAGTAACAAATTAGTTCAATTATGACCGGAAGTATAAACCAAAGACAGCATGAACGCAAATTATAATCTCGTGCACATTCGTTTCGTGCTTACTGGCGACTCATCAGTAGGAGCCGGTATTACGCTTGAGTATAATATCTTATACTACCTATTTTGAAAATTGGAAAAGATCAGATATTAAATTGGCTTAAACATAAATATTTTACAGCAAAAAATAGGAAGCGAGCAACGCAAAAACTGCAACACGAGTACACATGCACGCAAGCCCACACACAATTCACCAGTTTATATTCAAATCTTATACGAAGATATGATGTTTATTTAGTTGAGTAATAAGGATTATTTAAGTCAAGGTTGCGATCTAAATATAAATAAGTGCCCCATTATGTACATACATTTTTATCATTATAAATTGAGCATTGTATTATGTAGACTAGGCAATTCAGTCAGTAGACCGGTTTCGTCCTTATTAGGAACTCTTAAATTAGTGTCCATAATTTGCCGCGGACAGGGCTTGGATCTGAGCACGTGAAGAGCACAATAATGACGAAACCGGTCTACTGGACGAATTTCCTTTTCTTCATTATACAATGCTTATTTTATACAGATAAATGCATGTATATATTGGGATCGATGATTATATCAATATCGTAACTCTGATTTAAATATTAAGCAGAAATCGAGTCGTTAGATTAAAATTTTATACTCGCACTGCTTAACTGTATTACATTTTTATCACTTCCTTCGGCATACCTTCAATAAAGTTGTATTTGCTTTACTTGGTTCTCAACTCTAAAAAGCAAGAACATCCCCATTTAAATTATTTTACATGGTAAGTATAAAGTATATATAATGTAATGCATTTGAAGGGTAGATTAAACCTATTTCCGGCAATTTCAATAAGTCATGTATACAGTGTTGCGCACCTAGTAAAAAAATAGTTCAAATTGGACTAGAATTATTAACCAAAGTCAGAATGAACTGAAGGTATAATCTCATGTTCGCGTGCTTACTGGCGACTCATCAGTAGGAGCCGGTATTACGCCCTATACCCACTGTGTATTTGGTTGAGGAATGTGACACAATTGGGCAGTCCAATCTCCTAGGTGAATGTGAACACCAGCAGTAGAGAAGCTAACTCCATATAAATTCTTCTACAATCCGACTTTAAAGCCAATTCACTATATAAAAAGGTACTAAAACTATGGCGGTTGAGTTGGTATCTGATACCAACACTAGGATTGCTGAATATGTATGTGGTACCAACACTAGAGGTGCCAATTTGTGACATGGAACCAGCACATTAGATTTCAAAATATGCTAAATTTTACCGAAATTGAAAACGAAAAATACTTCTGAACAACTGTTACTCCATTAAATCTATACACGCTGGCTTTGATCGATATCCGTTACCACTTATTGTGTAATTATGAAACCATTTAATCAAATATATATCTGTTTGTTGCGGAGACCTAACAAATATGCCATTTTGCATAAGGTGTTGCGCACCCAGTAAAAAATTGGTTCAAATACAACTAGAAGGATAAACAAAAGTCAGCATGAACTGAAGGTATAATCTCATTTGCTTGCTTGCGACTCATTAGTATATATTTTGGTGAAGAATGTGGAACAACTGTGCGGTATAATCTCCTGTACGTGTACACAAACAGTAGTCGAGTTGGCTTAGAAGTCTCAATGTCGAAAACTTTATACGAAATTATCTCCACTACTGCTAGGTATACACATTCGTATAAGACAATGTACCGTCAAATTGTGCAACGTTACAAATCTAAACATATAGCGGGTATGAAGCGTAATGCCGGCCCCTACTGTTGAGTTGGTAGTAGGCACGTAGAGAATGTGCAGACTTTTGTTTATCCTTCGGGTCATATATGAAATGATACACACTACTAATTGAAAAGGCAGTGACCGGGATTTAATCTACCTTTAACATTTGCTATACTACAGTTAAATACTGTTTGTTGCGAAGAACTAATATATATGCAAGTATGTATTAGGTTTTGCGAACCTAGTAACAAATTAGTTCAGTTGTGACCAGAAGGATAAACCAAAGGCAGCATGAACGGAAAGTATAATCTCATGCACATTCATCAAAATATATTGTGGTTAAAGGGCGCAATACCGGTTCCTACTGATGAGTCGCCAGTAAGCACGAAACGAACGTGCATGAGATTATACTTTCCGTTCATGCTGCCTTTGGTTTTATCCTTCTGGTCACAACTGAACTAATTTGCTATACTGTATGTTTTATACTCGTCTTTTATAGTTGAAAACGAAGCAAAGTAAATACAGCCTCAAGCGAACATTTGTTGCGCAAGCGGTGATAACAATTATTTTGATCAAGTTTGCCATCTTGATATAAACACCTGACCCATTAATTACTTACATATGTCAGTATAAACTAAGAATTGTATAGTGTAGAAAAGGCAATTCATCCAGTAGACCGGTTTCGTCCTTATTGGGAACTCATCAAGTACTGGCCAGAATTTGCCGCGGACAGGATACGAACCTGGGCACGTCTGCTTCGGAATCTGGTGCTCTAACCACTGAGCTATCCTGCCGCACACTACACTACACACAATTTTCAGTTATATACTAAGTAATGTAACTTGGTTAGTCTATTTTTCCTTTAGGTGGAGCTCATATGGCATGCATTTAGACCCAAAGTTTAAAATTTTACACAAACAATTCGATTTGTATTTATGGTTAGCTAAAACGGTTCTTATATCGTATTTCAAAGCTTATTATTTTACTTTTCTGCTAAGTTTGAAGTCTGATAATAAAATCACCTATAGGATCTTCATTCTCTTTGTTAGATTTCACGTCTATCAACGTAGGATTAAATATATTTGTGACACCCATCATTAAGTAGGATTATCTAGTTAGTATCTCTTCTACAAATTTCTCTTTATAATTTCTAATAATTTCTAACTAATTTTACATACAGAAACGGAAATTCACCCGATGAATCCTATTCAATCGTTCGCTCATTTAATTAGTTAAATGTTAGTCCTTTGCCATATCACCATCACCGTGTTTCAAGACCAATAATATGTTATCCGAGATTCACAGATTTAAAGCATTGTTACCACCACCCGCGCAATCAATTATTGTTTAATCCACAGATATAATTCGACTTTCAGCGGTGTATTATCCAAAATATTATTTTTCTAATAATGAATTAAGATTTTTTAAATCAAGGTTGCAAGCTTGAAATAAATATCAATTCCATTATAAAAATATTTGTTTGTATGAACTAATGATTTTATAAGGTAGCAAAGACAAATCATCAAGTTGACCAGTTTAGTCCCTTTTTGAAAATCTTCAAGTACTGTCCAGAAGTTTAACCGTGAAAAGGCATAACCTGGAGCACATTTTCTTCGGAGTTTGTGATTCTATGCACTGCGCCACCGTGCTTCTAACTACAAAAATATTTAAATAAATTATTTTACTGGCTTATAATTTTGGTCTCTCTTACATTCAGGTAAGCCTACGTGGCACTAGTTAAGTGCAAAAATTCCAGGTAATCACATCGGTCCAACCAAGAGGAATGGCTAACCAAAAGACAGTAATTTGTATAGAACTGAAATTTGTGTTTAGTGTGTGAAAAAGTGGTGCAGTGGAAAGAGGCAATCTCCAAAGCGAATGTGTCCCGATTCGAACCCATCCGCGGCAAAAATTCTGTACAGTACTTAAAGTATTCCCAATTAGTATGAAACCGGTCTACTGGATAATTGGGTTATCTGAATAACATAATGCTTAGTTTATACTGACCATCCCCACAATCAGTGAATGTTTGATGTATACAAATCTTTGCTATTGGAACCGACAAAAGTTGACCCATTTTGAAAATTCTACTTTTCTTTGAATTTGTTTTGCTAAATGAAAAATAATTCGTAGACATACACATAATCATCACTCTCATAATGTGTCCAAATAATGATCAATCCGAATACGTCGAAAACCATCCAGTTCTTTAGGTATATTTGTGTACATCGAAACCGCATCTAATGCAAATTATTGAACAATTTCAAACGTCAAAAAAATGCACTAATGCAGTATTTAAAACGTAACAGTGTTTCGTATTCTATGACATATAATCTTCGATGTGCTATATGTTAGGAGAGCTGGACATTATCAAAAATTCTTATTTGGTTACCAGGTTTATGCACGTTAGCCTTACCATATACTGTTGGCGCAATACTTTGTGTATGCATCCATGTGCCCGATCCAATCCGCACAATCAATATTGATCAAGTATGTATTAGGTGTATCGTCCTATTATCCCACGTTCCTCACCCAAACATATAGTGGTTAAAGGGCGTAATACCGGCTCCCACTGATGAGTCGCCATTAAGCACCAAACGAATGTGCACGAGATTATAATTTCCGTTCATGCTGTCTTTGGTTTATCCTTCTGGTCACAACTGAACTATTTTTTTATTAGGCTCGCAGCACCTAATACAAACTTGTATATATATTAGTTCTCCGCAAAAAAACAGTATTTAACTGTTAAATATTGATCAAGGACTGTAATTTTACCTTTAACCTTTCAGTTGCGGCTTTCATTATTTTAGTGTATACATCTTTATTAGTTATGTGTTATTAAATCAGAAATTTATCTCATCTTCCATTCGCTTTTAAACATATAACATTGTTCAATATTAACTTAATTTTGAGTGATCGAAATTCATATTTGGGCCTATATCTCCTAGCTGAAAGCAGTTCTCCTGTTTTAGCAATCTCTGTAATGACCTCATTACTAAGTGATCTTTCATTTCGAACTTTAATGTTCAAGTGACTTATATTATAATTATCCATTTGCAACAAGTTGTTTTTTCCTGTTCGTATTGTGTAAACCCTGAAGGTGAGACTGGAAATAAGGTCTCGAAATATCGGAACAAAAAGAGTGAAAAATCTTGTTCGAACATAATTTTCAGACAAACAGCTGATGCAAGGCTTAAAAATGAAGGGACATGTGAGAAAACATCAATCAAGGCCACAAATCGGTGTACCAGGAAATGTAAAGGATTTAAGACTTTACCGACACACTAGTGCTATCAATTGTCCCGCACAAGAAAAATTCGGTCAAATCTACAACAAGAAGGAGAGCACTGCGCAATTCAACTCAACATTTAAGGCAATTTTCTTGTCTGACCACCACTTTTTTTTATTTCCTATCCTAATTCAGCTTCACAATGTGTTAATTTTTTATCATTTACTCGGAAAAAACATTTTTTGCATGTAATAAAATTGGATATTCATAAGTATAAATCAAATGGTTTGAGTGAAATTCCACACATTCATTGTTTACTTTTTAAAAACTTAATTTGGCATGACTGTAAAAAGGGTGTTTTTGATTTATTTACCTCACAATTTAATACATCATTCCGCATGGTCAGTATAGAACAAAAGTCGAACGTGTTTCAATAAAAATTCAGACATTGTAATTTTACTATTTAAATCAAGTTTGTGAGCTTGAAGTAAACACCAATCCCATTGTATTTAACCAGTCGTCGAACAACATAACAAAGCTACCGCTAGCCGCAACGCACTGACGCGTTTCGACTTTCCCTGATTATCATCAGAGTACGACGGCAAACTGACTATCGAGGATCAAACCGCATTGAATATATATATATGGAAATCAAATTTAGATATCTAAAATTCTTACCGCCAACTGCGCAACCAATTATTGTAAAACTATAATTTTTCATTTTGGTCGTACACAATAGTTACACTAAACATATACGCGACGCGCATGCATATAGAGAAACGTCAGTTAGCTATTATGAGACAACTAGTCACATGTATAAATGACACAATTAAATGAAATAACAATTGATTTATTAGTATGCTCATAGGACTCGTGATGAATTGTTGTCCGATGAAGGTTACCAACAAAGGTAAGCGAAATATTTCCAACAAAGAAAGGAACTGTAAACAATCGTGTGTTAGTCACAACAAAGTTTAGGTAATTACGCTAAACACAGTTTAGCGAACATAATTTTTCTCGTTTAAGTACCTATACATGGTTTTATAGGTGTGTGTGTGTTTGTTTGTTTGTTGTTTGTTTTTACGTGTAAACTGACTTGTCTAAACGAAATAGCTCAAACATGCTCCATGGTTACTTTCGCAATGCAAAAACATTTCAATTGTCCCTGTAAATGGCTCGGGCATTGACGAGTAGAAATATTACAATAAAATTAATTAATTAAAGAATTGCGCGTGTACGATTTGGAGCTTCGAACGCATTGTTGGCAAGTATTTTAAAAAATTAGTATTATTATTTTAGTTGAAATGAATGGGTTTTTTTAAATTTTGTTAAATTATTTTCATTTAATAAATCGGTTAATTTGTTGATATTGTGGGCGAGAATACTCCAACGGCCTACTTTGGAGCTGAGATGCGAAATCCCGAGAATTGCTCCACAAAAGCACTAGAATTAAGCATCAGAATAATAAGGAGAATCCTAGAGGCAGCAGACAATCGGCAAGAATTAATATGAAAAAAAGAATTATTATGTAGTTTATTTTAAAAATAGGGCTCGCTTTTACGGGCAAACTCCAATAAAAATAATGATACAAAATAAATAAATAGTTCCGAATAAACTGGATTCCGACTCTTCCCTAGAACTAGCTCGCATTGTAGCGAGGCAGATGAATAAATTAAAGAGTTAAGAAAAATTAAATTTCGTTCAGATTAAAGGATTATTGTTAATATTTTGGGAATCCACATAAGGGGACCAAAATCTCATAGACGAATACACATAGGTTTTTGGACTAACATTTGAAAACAATATGGAATTAGATTAAATTAAACCCTTTCATGATTCGAACTCTGGTTTAAGAATCGGCCACGTGTAGACGAATTTGAAAGAGGATTAGGCGTTAGCTAAATTTCGTCAAGTGGATGAGCTTACGTGAAAGTGAATTGAAACATTTGTTCGTTCCTTTATATATACATGTATCTATTTATAAATATTTATGGAATTAAAATAAAATAGTACAATAATAGTTAGCCATAAAAATTGATAATAAACAAGATACACAGAAGGATATGCTTAAAGATAAAAGGACATATGTATAGATAGATATAAAAATGTATGCAGATAAAGATTGTTAGGCAAAAAGAGATAGATAAATAGAAAGATAGGAATATAGATATGAACGTAAGTATAAAGGCAGATAGGTATTTAATCTCAGATAAGATTAAGGATAGTTTCACAAATAATAGTATACAGAAACAGGCACATATATAGATAGATTCTTAGTTTTTTGAATATGACGGTCGGCATATTGTTAAAGTATAGTTTTCGGGCTTGAGACAGACAATAATCTCCGTGTATCGAAATCGTCATGAAACACAGCGAAACGACTGTCAATCACAGGTATTCACGCTTGTAAAATTAATTTAAAAAATCATCACCACACGCACGTTGTGTATTCTGTAAGTGAATGCCTAGAAATAGTGCAGCTTAATATTTCGGTTAAATAAAATTTGTGCAAGCCTAATCGAGATGAGAGCCGCATATCTGCTTTTATATACGATATATATATATATATATATATATATATATATATATATAAATGAATTCCCGCTTTGATGCTCGTTCTGGGGACGATCATAGAAGATCGAAACGCATCAGTACGTGTGGCTCGTATGTGAAGCTTTCAAAAACAATGCGGTGCATTAGTCAAAATTGCATGTAGTGCTTGGCTTGAGTGACGCTGTAAAGCAGACTTTGAAAGAACTGTGTCCCGGTTTGAGTCCCGGCCACGGTAATGTACTAGATGCGCGCCAAGCTAGGACGAAATCTGTATATGTGATGAGTTGTAACTGTTACCTTTTGTCAATAATTGATCCGTACTTATAACGTAGAATTTGTGAAATCCTACCAGTTAAAATTAATATGTTTATTTATTTGTTTTTTGAAGCATGTTAATCTTTTTATTAGAGTAGGTTTTTGTGGACTTCGATTGAGGTGGCTTTTTAGATTAGAGGCAAAAGAGCCAAAATGATCTTACTCTGGAATCATTCAATTGAAGCAGTCATGGGGTGTCGCCCAGCTGTGTTTATCTTTTTAATTAAATATTCAATGATTGCGCGGGTGGTGTTAACAATTCTTTAAATCAAGTTTCCGAGCTTGAAGTAAACACCAATCCCAATATACATAATCAGTCGCATAGCATAGCTAAACTGACTAACGATAGTTCTGCTTTTTTGTGCAACTAGTCGGGTACATTCTATTCTATGCAGTCACGAAAATTAACATTTTGCAGCTTCCTCCACATTTATAGGCAATACAATTAAATAATCATTGATTTCAGGAGTAGTTGTAACAATTCGGTCAGTACGTCAGTACATGTGACTGATGGTTGTTTTGCTATGCTGTTCGACACCTAGTTAAATACTTTAAGCTCGACAACTTTATTTGAAGAATTTATAATTAATTGGTGTATATTTCAAGTCTAGAAACATGATTTATACACACTCGCGCTATACTGTGTTTACTCTCCTAAACTGTTTGCAATACTGGTGTTTCTCGAACTTCTGTGTGGTTTAACCCAATAGCTTGTCTATAATTTATGTCAGACATTTTTCTCGATATACGAGTTCATACAGTCTGTTACAATATTTTGATTTCCGATAACATATTGAATTCACAAAATTATGAACTTTAATTTCTATTTTTTCAGTCAGCCATTTGTAAAGATAGCAAAAATTACAAAAAACTATTACTAAACAGATCGTAGAATGTAAAACTGATCAAATTATAGAATTTCTATTCGAGAAAGCAACATTTATTTATTAAAATAAGTCAAAAAAATTCTGGAGGTAGTTCGTGACCTATTCTTGAAAGATTAAGGCCGCCAATTTATTTCAAAAGAATATTTCGCATTTTGCTTCAATAAGAACATGCCTCAAAGATTGCACGGTCATTCTGTTGCGAAAGACTATATTAAATATAAGTCGTATGTAGTTCTTTTTACCGGACATTATTGATGAGTATGTGAATGAGATTATACTTTCCGTTCATGCTGCCTTTCGTTTATCCTTCTGGTCACAACTGAACTAATTTGTTACTAGGTTCGCAAAACCTAATACATACTTGCATATATATTAGTTCTTCGTAACAAACAGTATTTAACTGTAAAATTATTGATGAGTCACAAATAAGCACGGAACACACGTGAACATGAGATAACAACTTTTGGTCGTGGTATCTTTAATATATCCTTCTTGTTATAAATGAGCAAATTTGTTAAATGCGCGATAGCTTATAAATAAATGCTAATACGCAATTAAGAATATATAAATAATTTTTCTCTACTAAAAAACTGGATATTCCGAAAATAAGACAGCTGGTGTTGATCGGGATCAAAGAGGGAGGCCTTTCTGAAGTTGGCTGGGTACGGTGTGGCTTATTCGACGAAACTTAGTCACAATCATCCTTCACACTCTCTCTCTCTCTCTCTCTCTCTCTCTCTCTCTTTCTCTCTCTGAATTTTGCATTTCCTCCGCATTTTACACAAACTAACATTTTACCGGGTATTCCTTGCCTTAAAAGAAGAGGCCTGAATAAAAGCACGACGCAAAATAATTAACTGCTTTTAGTTCATGGGAACGATTGACAGTGAGTACGAAAACTAACTTTACACGGTATTTAAATGTGTATGTAGATTAATGTAAAAGAATTAATGTTATTTATTATCTGACACAAATTACCGTCAATCTTGTACTTAATAGAATTTTATAGACAAAATTATATATATATATATATATATATATATATATATATATGTGTGTGTGTGTAACCGTTTTCAGATTCCACGCAGCTATATACATATAGGGGTTTCTTTAAAATGAACACTCTATTATATCGATGATAGAAAAGAGAATTTGATTGAAACACTGAAGTTGGTAGAGAATTCGAGTTATTTGAGAAAAGGTGATTTTGCTACAAAAGGCGCAGTGGCTGGAATCACAGGCATCCTAGCAAATGCGCCCAGTCTGCAGCAAAATTCCGTGCAGTACTGAAGAGTTCCCATATGGACGAAACCGGTCTACTGGATGAGTGCCTTTTGCTAACTTAGCAAAATCTAAATTTATACTTAGAAAAATATACATAATGTGATTGATGTTTATATCAAAATCGCATCCTGTGTTATAGTTATTTGATTTTATTTAATTTAGTCTCACTGTTTTGAAGTTTTATGGCAAAAATATCATAAATAGGTAAGGCAAATGCGAATCTACTGCTATAACTGTTACCGTGGGGACAAATTACCATTACCGACAAAATCAGATCTCTCTACCGGGCCAATCACATACGAGAAATAAAAGATATTAGTTAAAATTGCATAGGCACGAATTCCACCTCGATACTGATGAGAGAGCATAACTATTTGCAAAGCCTAGCTTTCTTAGGCCATCGCGTATGCTAGTATGAATAGCTCGAACGAAAATGAGCGGCACTGACTGGAATGGCATGAGAAAACGTTTCATGAGGGGAATAGCTAGAATCGTTTAGTATCGCAGAAAGGTTCCATATATATATATATATATATATATATATATATATATATATATATATATATATATATATTCAAAAGTTTCATCAACATGATATTCTAATCGACTGGCCAAGAATAACAAAATTCAACAACAATCTACTAGTATCCAGGCAAGAACAAATAGGCCCTCGACTAAAATCAACAAACATACAATCGGATTGGCAATAAACGGAAGTGGAAATAACAGAGGCGCATAAGGTGACAAAAGTTTCCAAACAATATGAGCGTTCAACAATGAAATCCACACTGGCGCTGTTACCATGTGGAAAATATAAATTTGCGCAACAAAGTGAAACGATCAACTACACTGGGAAAATATAGCACTCGTACATGTAACAGCGAACAATGCGCACAAATGGTTAATTCTCAATCCATCAAAACAATAATGACCAGATCTCAGAAATCACTTTGCAATACAGCGAGAATGACCTTTACATGCAAACACGCACACACACAAACACAAACAAAAACGCATACACACTTACCAACCAGCCAAAACAAGAAACAGAAGTAAAAGCGAGTCAGATTTGTTACCACTAGCATAATCAATTGAAAACCCAGAATGTATATAAATGTGTATAAATAAATGGCCTTTATCCACTTTGTTATTAATGTGTTCTTTCTTCCTAATTAGAAATATATATATATATATATATATATATATATATATATATATATATATATATCGGTACGAATCACCAAAATCCGACGGACAACATACGCAAACCTGGACTCCGCATAAGGACATCATTTTGATTTTGTTCAATTTTACGATGTCACCTGATCCTACAACCAGTTATTATAATTTAGTTCTTCTTGTAACGATAAAGTCGTTTTGGGTAAAAAAGAAAGCAATAACGATCTTTCATTCAATAAAATATGAAATAGAAATTGTGCTATTGATTTTGTCCACATCGGGCCTATTTTCTAAAACGTAACAAAACGTGTCCACTGTAATAGGGAACAGATGTAAAAACGATATTTCTATAAAATTTGCAAGTTTTAAATTTCCCACTAGTTTCATCAACGTGGAATCTTACATTTTGTTCTGATATTTTCAATTTATATAAATCGCAATCCACGAATCACTAATAGAAAGAATTGCATTATCCAAAAATAATTTGAATCTTTTGTATCATTTCTTTTATATTTTGGTGCAAAATAATATTTACATATATTCGTAGCCCTGGTCTTCTGGGTGACCATTATAGCAATTTTATTACTGCTCTGACCAGTTCTATTATTGTGCAAGTTGATTTAACGAGCAGTTATAAATAAAAGTAATCAAGGTTTTTATCCACTAGATCGGTTTCGTTCCCATCTCGAAATCATTAAGTACTGATTTAAGTACATTTTAAAAGATGTATGGTTTTCGCAGTGCTGTCCTTCTTGTTTTGGATTTGACCGCATTCTTCTTGTGCGGGACAATTGATAGCACTCATAGGTCGGTAAAATCTTGAACTTCCTTCATATTCAGATGATGTAATTTTTGGCCTCAATTGATGGGTTCTCACTTGTCCCTTCTTCTTTAAGCCTTCAATTAGCTGATTGTCTGAAAATGACGTTGGATCAAGATTTTCCATTAAATACTGTCCAGAGAGGGATCGAACCTGGGCACGTCTGCTTCAAAAGCTGGTACTCTAACCATTGAGCTATCCTGCGACTAACTTCATATTTAATTAAACAATTAATGATCGCGTAGGTGGTGGTAGCAATAATTTAAATAAAGTTTGCGAGCTTGAAGTAAACATCAATCGCATAGTATTTAAATAGTCGAGAACAAAGTAACAAAACTATCGTGAGTCACAAGTACTGACGCGTTTCGACCTTCCATGATCATTATCAGAGTATGACGGCAAATGACAAACGTGAATCTAACTTCAATACATATACATATGAAAAGCAAAATTAAATATGCAGTTCGCATCTCTATTAGTCTCGTATGTATTGTTCTTCACAGGAAATACCGGCTTCACAACCTCTATACAGTCACGATTCTTGCTAGAGCGATCGATTACATGCATATGCACTTGTTCTTGTTTAGAACGCAGAGTATATAAAAACGATTAAAATGGTAAAATTTCCAACGAAATTATGTATGAACGCATTCATCGTTACCAAGACCATACATACATCCAATTATATGTTAGGCATGACGTGCATTGGAACAAACAAGTTCACAGAGGTTATATAATCCTTGTTGAAAATGTTTATGATTAGGCAGCCGTGTATTAGGTGTTGCGCACCTAGTAACAAATTAGTTCAAATAGAACCAGAATGCCATACCGAAGTCAGAATGTAAAAATTAACATCTGATTTACACCGAGTGAATGGATCTTCTAGGGCAACAGATGTTCAGCAACAGTTGGAATTCTCAATTTTGATGAACTTTAGCATGCACTAAAAACCATTGCGTTGATACCATGTACCTTTTCGGCAACCATAGTGTTGGTATAAGATACTGACACAATAGCCATAGTGTTGGTACCCTTCAAAGACAAGGTAAATGTTTTATATATTGTGAGTTGCTTTTGATGTCGCATAGTCGAAAACTTCATATGAAGTTATCTTCACTATTGCAAGTTTACACATTCGTCTAGGAGATTGTACCGTCATATTTTCCCAAATCCCTCACCGAAATATATAGTTGGTAAAGGGCGTAATATCGGCTCCTACTGATGAGTCGCCAGTAAGCACGAGATTATATTTTCCGTTCAAGCTGTCTTTAGTTTATCTGGTTTTATTTGAACTAATTCGTTACTAGTTGCGCAACACCTAAAACATCATGCCATATATATTAGTACTTCGCCAAAAACAGTAACTAACTGTTATATATTTACTTGAATGATGCCATGATTAATGCGTTCATAAATAGTTTTAATTCTTAATTTTGATGATCTTTAGCATACATTGATATCCATTGTTTCGGTATCACGTACCTTTTCGCTACCATAACGTTGGAATCGGTTACCGACATAATAGCCATAGTGTTGGTACCATTTACAGACTCGGAATATATATATTTTTATATAGATTTGGATTTCAAGTCGCGTAATCAAAGACCTTATATGAAGTTCAACTCATCACTGTTTGGAAAAACACATTCGTACAGGGGGGAATGTACAGTCCGATTGTCCCAAATTCCTTGATTAAATATAAAGTGAATAAGGGGCGTAATACCGGCTCCTATTGATGAGTCGCAAGTAAGCACGAAACGTGTGTGCACATGAGAGAATAACATTCTTTCATGCTGACTGGTATATCCTTCTGAACCTATTTGAATTAATATGTTACCAGGTACGCAATAAATAAAGCATAGCTGCATTTCAATTAGTTTACCGCAACAAAGAATATGTAACTAAAAACACGGCTTGAATTGATTAAAATAGTTGCACAATATAAATTTAAATGAGATAGCGCATAAAAATGCGCGAAGCCACACAAAAGAAGAGCAAACGCATGATGCTCAAAATCTAATCAAAGATTTTCTGGCTTACTCTGCACACATTGCAACGATATGCCATGTTTCAAAAAGGTATGCATGCTCAGTAGGATGGAGGCATGACTTTTGATTGTGAAATGCATGATTAGGCTGCATTTGCATAATCTTGTGCGCTTCATAGGCATTTCAGTGCACAGCTGAAGCCTGTCGGATGATTCTATTCTTCTCTAAAATGCATTGACACGTTTAACAGCGAAGATGTTTTACCTATCGCAAAGTTTAATTTCTGGAAACCCTCAACTGCCTTACCAGTAAGCACGAAATGAATGTGCACGAGATTACGTTTTCCATTCATGCTGACTTTGGTTTATCATTCTGGTCACATTTGAACTAGTTTGTTACTAAATAAAAAATCAATGATTGCGTGGGTGGTGGTAACAAATTTCTAAATAAAGTTTGCGAGCCTAAAATAAACACTGATCCTATTGTATTTAGTCAGACGTCGAGCAACATAGCAAAACTACAGCCAGTTGCACGCATGCGAGGGTGAAACTGGCGGTAATTGGTTACTAGATGCGCAACACCTAATACATAACTGCATATATATATATATATATATATATATATATATATATATATACATATTAGTTTTCCGCCACAAACAACATCTAACTGTTATATATTTAATTTAATGGCATCATGATTACCGAGAACTTTGATAACTGATATCGATCAAGACCAGAGAGTATGGATTCGCTTGAGAAAGAGGTGTTCAGAAATAGTTTTAATTCTCACTTTTGATGAGTTTTGGCATACATTGATATCCTTTGTGTTGGTACCACGTACTTATTCGGTACCATAATCCTGGTATCGGGTACGAACTCAATTGCCATAGTGTTAGTGCCTTTTACAGACTCGGTATATATATATATATATATATATATATATATATATATATATATATGTGTGTGTGTATATGATGTGTTAGCGTTAAATTCGCATTATCGAGACTTTATATGAAGTTAGCTTTACTACTGCAGATTTACACATTCGTCTAGGAGATTGTAACGTCCTATTTTCCCACATTCCTCACCCAAATATATAGTGGGTAAGAAGCGTAATACCGGCTCCTACTGATGAGTTGCCAGTAAGCACGAAATTATGCTTTCCGTTCATTCTTATTTTGGTTTATCCTTCAGGTCATATTTGAACTAATTTATTACTAGGTGCGCAACACCTAATACAAAATTGCCTTTCCGCAGTATTTTTTATATATCGGCATGCTCGAAAGATGAATAGCAGAGATTAGACAAAAATTTAACTAGAAACCTGGCGATAGAGTTCAGCTGCACCTCTTAAAACTAGTAAACTCCAACTGGTTTAACCTGATTTAAATTAAAGCTTTCCAACTGCGAAATTATCACGAACGAGTGTTTTTTTAAGATGTTTTAAGATTGTTTTTAAAATACGCAAATTAATCAACGATTAATTGCACAACTTTTAAGTGCAGTTAAAGCAGAGACAAATTTTCAAACGTGATTAAATAGAACCTGCTAGGCGAAAGCCGCAATACTGCTATGCTCATGACAGCATAGAAACAATGGCGCCGACATTTTCAATTACAAACAAACAATATATGCTAAAAGATGAATCTCGTTGCGCAGTGCTGTTCTTCTTGTTGTGGATTTGACCGCATTTTTCTTGTGCGGGACAATTGATAGCACTCTTAGGTCGGTAAAATCTTTAATTTTCATCATTTTCAGGTGATGTAATTTTTTGCTTCAAATGATGGGTTTTCACTTGTCCCTTCTTTTTTCAGCCTTCAATTAGCTGATTGTCTGAAAATGACGTTGGAACAAGATTTTCCATTGTTCTTACACCTAATATATGCTAAACTACTATGGATGAGGCGCAAAACTGATTTTTGATAACCTATAGATAAATTGCAGTTTGATCATTGTTAATTCTTTGTCCTTCGTACTCTGATGATTTTCGTGGACGATCGAAACGTATCAGTACCTGTGACTGACGCTAGGTTTGCTATGTTGTTCGACTCAGTGGTAAATATCTCAAGCTCGCAATCCTGATTTAAATAATTTTTGCCACCACCCATGCAAGCACCACGAAGTGCATTAAAATTATGGCACCGACGTTTTCAGCCGGGTAAAATATAAACGAGTCTAATAGGGGAGGGGGGAAGAACCACGTAAGAGATTTCCTGTATATTATATATGCTTTGCATTTGTTGTCAAGCTATGAGGGTGATCATGGACGGTCGAAACGCGTCAAAAACTATGATCGGCGGTAATTTTGCTCTGCTACGCGATTGGGTGAAGACAATGGGATCATATTATGTCTCAAGTTCTTAATTTACTTGAGAGAATTGCTGCCAACACCCGCACAATCAACAATAGTTCACTAATAACTGACGGCAGTTTTGCTATATATTCCACTAGATAAAATGTTGGTTAGGTATTTGCATTTATGTATTAGGTGTTGCAGACCTAGAAACAAATTAGTTCAGTTGTGACCATAAGGATAAACCAAAGGCAGCATGAACGGAAGGTATAATCTCATGCACATTCGTTTCGTGCATACTGGCGACTCATCAGTAGGAGTCGGTATTACGCCCTTTAACCACTATATATTTGGGTGAGGAATGTGGTATAACATGATAGTATCCAATATTCCTCACCCAAATATAAAGTAGTTAAAGAGTGTAATACCGGCTCCTACTGATGAGTCGCCAGTAAGCACGAAACGAATGTGCATGAGATTATACTTTCCGTTCATGCTGCTTTGGTTTATCCTTCTGGTCACAACTGAACTAATTTGTTACTAGGTTACCTAACCCTACATACTCTATATATATATATATATATATATATATATATATATATATATATATATTAGTTCTCCGCAACAAACAGTATTTAACAGTTATTTACTTTGTCGTTAATTTTTATTCATTAATTGCTATCAACAGCTACGCCAAGAATTAATGGTTATCCACGAAAGAAATGATTGCACACCTTTAAAACAAGAGCACAATTCATAACAACAATATACTGTTATGATACCGAAAAGGTAAATGTTACCAACATAATGGATTTCAATGGATGCTAAAGTTCCCCAACATATTGAGATTTACAACTACTTCTGAACAACTGTTTCTCCAGCAAATCCATACACTCTAGCCGTCACTGATATCAGTTATCACATTTCACGGTAATCATGACTTCATTCAATTAAATATATAACAGTTAGATACTGTGTGTGGTGGTGAACCAATATATATTCAATTGTGTATTAGGAGTTGCGCACCCAGTAACAAATTAGTTCAAATATAACCAGAAAGATAACTGCATACTTTGAAATCCATTATGTTGGTGCCATGTAATTTTTCGGTACCATAATTTTGATACTGCCACAATAGCCATAGTGTTGGTATCCTTTACAGACTCGGTATATATATTATATAGTGTGAGTTAGCGTTGAAGTTGCATTGTGGAGATTTTATATGATGTTAGCTTCACTACTGCAGGTTTACACATTCGTCTAGGAGATTTCAGCGTCCTATTTTCGCATATTTCGCACCAAATTATATAGTGGGTAAGGGGCATAACACCGGCTACTACTGATGAGTCTGCAGTAAGCACGAAACGAATGTGTACGATATTATACTTTCCGTTCATGCTGTCTTCGGTTTATCCTTTGGTCATATTTAAACTAATATGTTACTAGGTGCGCAACACGTAATACACAAAATCGCAATTTTCCGAATGAGGTAAGGTTTTCAGCAGGAATCAACTATTGATAAATTGAACGTTGCTTAATTGAATTATTTGGTTAAAACTTTTGGAATGAAGTTATCAAGAATTACATTTAGTGTAACCATTGGCTCAAAATAGAAAATCTATTGTCAGTCACGTTTACTAGTTCTTTCCAACCTTCTATGGTCACCAGCAGAGTTCGAAGTCGAATTGACTAACGGTAATTTAATCGCAATAGACATAATGAATTGAGATTGATAAATGTAGCTCTCACATCCAGTAGTCTCGTATATTGGAATATCAGCGATATAATTTCTATACGATCGGCAAGATGATTTTTTTCATATTTAGCTGTAAGCCAATAATTTATGTAATGAAGTAATCAATGATTACACAGGTGGTAATTACAAGCGTATAAATCAAATTTGCAGACTTCAGGTAAGCACCAATAAGATTTTACTTTATCAGTCGCACAACATTGCAAAAAAATGGTCAATCACACTTACTGATATGTTTTGCAGTTCTATGGTCACAAACAGAGCATGACGGCACACTAACGAGGATCAAAACGCAATCAATAAAATTTTTTGAATATCATAAATGTGCCCCTCATCCACATATTGTACGCGACTGGGTTATCGGCTACAGCCAAGCTCATATAGGTATTCCGGTTAATTTAGTAACTTTCACAGATAAAATGAAATCAACAAAAAATATAGGTTGATGAGTACAACAAACTTGAATTAAACACTGTATCTATAAGAGCCAAAGAAATTACAGCTTTAAGCAATACATGAGCACTGCGATTCGGTCTCCAACGTCCTAGGACGATGATCATAAAGAATGAAATCGCAGCGTCAAGGAATTAATAATACAAGTTATGATTATGCATGGTTTGTGCTTATCTTGTTTAAGCCAGCTGGGTTTAATTAAGTCTTTTAATCATATTTAACATTAACTTTAGCTTCATTAAAAAAAACTATTTCCATGACTGCAAAGTTCATATTTAATTTATAATTAATAACAGGATAATAAAAATTCACATCTTGAATGCTTATTATCTAAGTGAGAGCATAAGCACCAAAAATTACACTTTATTTAAACGCTTAAGATCGATGTAAAACAAAACGTCAAATTCCGTTGGGCTTTCCTATAGATTATTCTTATGCTTTAAATTTTCACTTAGACTGAATCTTGCACGAAATTACAACGTCTAAGCACAATTACTATGATGTACATAGCCAATTACACCGAAGAAAAACCATGATCAGTGTCACAAACTGACGTGTTACGATCTTCCCTGTGCATCATCATAGTACGACGGAAAACCGAGTAACAAAGTTGAAACATTTATTTGCATATAATATAAGAAAACTTGAAACCATGGTCTCATTCCAAATAATATTACACGTCGCAATTAACTGGAATGTTTTTGAACATTTCACAGCACCTTATTTCGTCAATTTTTTCAAACTTTTACATGCATGTTACCTAATAACCAAATCAAGGATTTCACGGATGGCAATAAGAACCATTAAATTTAAGTCCGCGGATTTGATATAAAATCCTACTCCTACGGTTTCGAACTTTCTACAGGTAAAATACATGACTATTTGCGATCTTCTTTGAATATTATCAATGCATTATTTAAATCAAGTTGCGATCTTTAAATAACCACCAGTTCTATTATATAGAAACATTTGTATGTATAAACTAAACATTTTGCAATATGCAAAAGGAAATTCCTTCAGTAGACAGACTTCGTACTTATTGGGAACTGATCACGCGCTGCTCAGTATTTGACGCGGACAGAGATCGAAATTTGGCACGTCTAATTTGACATCTGTTGCTCTAATTACTGAGCCCCCCTACCGCACACTACACCGAATTTCCAGTTATATTCTAAGTAATGTTTCTTAGATAGCCTTTCCTTTGGGTGGAACTTATTTGTTAGCTCTGTATACTTAAAGTTACATTTTACCATCACAAATCTGCCATTACTGAGCAGACTCCACGCTACCTGGGGAATTGGTATTGAAGTGAATATTTATATAATTTACCAAACATTTGTTGCGTGAGCGGTGACAATAATTACTTAATTCAAGTTTGCGATCTAAATATAAACAGCTGACTCATTATGTACAAACATTTGCGGTATAAACTAAATATTGTACCATGTAGAAAAGGCAATTTATTCAGTAGACTGATTTCGTCCTTTGTGGAATCTACTCAAATATTGTCTAGAATTTTTCCGCGGACGAAGCTTTAACCTGGACAAGTCTGCTTCGGAATCCGTTGCCTAACCACTGAACCATATTGCTGCAAACTACACAAAATTATCAGTTAGATCCAAAGTGCCAACTAACCATCTCCAATCTGTCATTACTGAACAGACACTACATTACATGAGGAAGTGATATTGAAATGAACATTTATATAATTAAATGAACATTAGGTGCGCGGGCGGTGATAAAGATTAATATAATCAAGTAATTTATAAAAAAATTGATTAGTGTTTTATTACCATAGTCATTACCATCTGACATTGGAATAAATACCTCAAAAAATTCTGGTATTTATTTCAATAGCGCAGAAAATTTAAATAATTTTTAGTACAACTCACACAATTCTTCATTGTCAAATGTCGAAAATGAACAAATGTATCATGCAAGCATAAAGAAGGCATCTGCCGAATACGTAATTCAAAGTGCTTTAGTTTCGGTATGCGGAGTGATCAGTTTTCATATTTTAATTGTGTCAACAAGACGGTTATTTAAGAAGTTGAAAGGTTTCATGATTGACGAAAATCCTAATTTGATAATGACTTTATTAAAACAGAACGCAAACTCAGTAAGGCAACGTAATATTGAGCAAATACGACTATTATTTATTTATTTTAACAGTAGTACTGGAAAAAAACTATCTTTATGTATTAAGCATGCCATGCCAAATAGAACCTTCAGATATACGAAACTCAACATTAACATAAAGTGATATTCATACGCCGCATTCTTTCTATACAAACATACTGCTTTATAAATAATGTTTGTTGCGAAGAGCTAATATATATTAGGTGTTGCGAACCTAGTAACAAATTAGTTAATTTGTGACAAGAAGGATAAACCAAAGACAGCATGAACGGAAAGTATAATCTAATGCACATTCGTTTCGTGCTTACTGGCGACTCATCAGTAGGAGCCGGTATTACGTCCTTTAACCATAATATATTTTGATGAAGAATGTGAGATAATAGGACGGTACTATAGCATACAGTGCTATCCATCATGTTAGTACAATGTACCGACTTGGAAACCATAGTGTTAGTGCCATGTACCTTTTCGGTACTATAATGTTGGTATCGGTTACTAACACAATAGTCATAGTGTTAGTATCCTTTACAGACTCGGTATATATTATATAGAGTGAGTTAGCGTTGAAGTCGCATTGTCGAGACTATACGATGTTAGCTTCACTATTGCAGGTTTACACATTCGTCTAGGAGATTGTACCGTCCTATTATTCCACATTCTTCACCCAAATATATAATGGTTAAAGGGCGTAATACCGGCTCCTACTGATGAGTCGCCAGTAAGCACGAAAAGAATGTGCATGAGATTATACTGCTTCTTAGTAGGACGCAATACTAAGCCCCAGACCCAGTATCTACTCTTTACAGTAATGTGGGACAAATAGACACTAATTTTAGTTTTTTTAGGCAAAAAATAAAATAAATTGAGTAAAACAATGGTTAGCAACATGCGCTCATGCGTTTCTACCTTTCATGATGATGACCATGAGAACGCCATGGAAAACTGGAGTGCAGAAATTAAAACGCCATTTCCTTAATATTTCTTATAAAGTGAATCCGCGGGCTTCGCCTCTACTAGACTTTGTTGACGTTTGTGATCAATCAGGTTTACCTTATGCAGATGTGGTCATCAAGGGAAATTAAAACACGAAAAGAAAAGTGAATGATGGTATTCTTATATGCTATACGATCCGTAAAAAAATTTATTAGTTCAACCTCTACCATTAATAAACGAAATATTTCCACATTTTAACACACCTTTTATTAAGAATCGTTTACAATTTTTCATTCACATTTTTAAACACTTTCTTTTAATGTTGGCCTGACTATATTATTTATAGTGAAATTTAAATTATAAAATCAAAGGCAATATTTCTAAATTAAAGACAGGCTTTGGTCGCGTTTATTATTTAAGAATCATAAAATTGTCCTAAAACGATGTAGTTCATTCTATTTCGATGTCATGTGATTCTGCTGTCGAATAACAAATAACGAAGGCAACTTAACCTACAGTAATCATAATTTGCAAAATGCATTAATTCATTCGTATCAAGTTTTATAATATAACATAAACAGCCATCCTATCGTATTTTTCATATCATACAATATAGTACAATTATTATACTCAAAGTTGCGATCTTGATATAAGCACCTGACCCATTAATTACTTACATATGTCAGTATAAACTAAGAATTGTATAGTGTAGAAAAGGTAATTCATCCAGTAGACCAGTTTCGTCATGTACTGGCCAGAATTTGCCGCGGACAGGGTTCGAACCAATTCCCCATGTAGTGTGGTGTCTGTTCAGACAGATTAGAGATGGTTAGTTGGAACTTGGGGTCAAAATGGATACATACGAGCTCCACCTAAAGCAAAATTAGACTAACCAAGTTACGTTAGTCATTATATAACTGCAAATTGTGGGTAGTGTTGTGTGCGGTAGGGTGGCTCAGTGGTTAGAGCACCAGATTCCGAAACCGGTGTGTCCAGGTTCGAGCCCTGTCCGCGGCAATTTCTGACCAGCACATGATGAGTTCCCAGTAAGGACGAAACCGGTCTACTGGATAAATTGCCTTTTCTACACTATACAATTCTTAGTTTACACTGACATATGTAAGTAATTAATGGGTCAGGTATTTATATCAAGACCGCAACCTAGATTATAATAATTTTTATCACCGCCCGCGTAACCAATGTTCGTTTATTAATATAGTACAGTTAACGTGTGTAAACTAAATTGCTTCGGGTATTAAGTGGTGCGCACCTAGCAACGATTTAGTTCAAATATAGCCAGAAGGATAAACCAAAGACAGCACGAATGGAACGTATAATCTCGTGCAAATTCGTTTCGTCCTTACTGGCGACTCATCAACAGGAGCCAAATATAAAGTGGGTAAAAGGCATAATACAGGCTCCTACTGATGAGTCGCCGTTAAGCACGAAATGAATGTGCACGAGATTATACGTTCTGTTCGTCCGGTCTTAATTTTATCCTTCTAATCATATTTGAACTAATTTGTACCAAGTGCGCAGCACCCAATGGAGTGTAAAAAACAAATAGTCTAATGCTAGCATATATCAAATTCTTATTCGACCATTCTAGTCTCACTTATTGCGATGAACATAAGTTAGTGAAATGCCCACACATACGCACACGTCATATGCAACTCTCTAGTGAAAGTAAACGAACATTGGTTGCGCGGACGGTGATAACAATTATTTTAATCAAGGTTGCGGTCTTGATATAAGCACCTGACCCATTAATTACTTACATATGTCAGTATAAATTAAGAATTGTTTAGTGTAGCAAAGGAAATTCATCCAGTAGACCGGTTTCGTCCTTATTGGGAACTCATCAAGTACTGGCCAGAATTTGCCGCGGATAGGACTAGAACCTGGGCACGTCTGCTTCGGAATCTGGTGCTCTAACCACGGAGCTACCCTGCCGCACACTACACTACACTACACTACACACAATTTTCAGCTATATACTAACTAATGTAACTTAGTCCACTTTTCTTCTATGTGGATCACATATCCATTTAGGCTCAAAGTTCTAACTAACTATCTCTAATCTGTCATTACTGAACAGACACCACACCACATGAGGAATTATTATTGAAATGAACATTTGTATAATTAAACGAACAATGGTTGCGCGGGCGGTGATAACAATTATTATAATCAAAGTTGCAATCTTGATATAAGCACCTGACCCATGTACATATATTATGTATGTAAGCGGAGGGGTAACTCAGTGGTCAGAACACCAGATTCCGAAGCAGACGTGCCCAGATTCGAGCCCCGTCCCCGGCAAACTCTGGTCAGTACGTGATGAGTTCCAAATAAGGACGAAACCGGTCTACTGGATGGATTGCCTTTACCACACTATACAATATGTAGTTCGTACTGAAAAATGTTCGTAAATCATGGGGCAGGTGTTTATATCACGATCGCAACCTTGATTAAAATTAACTGTTATTATCGCCCGCGAAACAAATGTTCGTTTAATCATAACTTGTGACAGGTGCCCTACAACAAAAATTATAAGCATATTCTTTTAGTTCCTTGCAAACAAAAACATATAACTATTATATTTTAAATATAAATAATGCCATAAATATCACAAAAATATTACAGCTGATGTCAATCCGGACCAAATGCCGAGTCTTTTGCTAAAGTAGCCGATGTTCAGAAATCGTTTAATTCACCTTTTCGGTCAAACTTACGTTACCCGTAAAATAATGATGACGTTACATGGTGCACATATTGAGTTGGCTTTGAAATCGGTTTGTGCAAGACTTTATTTAAATTTTAATATATTACTGATTATACCAGCCTGCGTAGAGCAGATTCCGCTGATAACTTTCTCGAGTTTACTTGGGAGAATGCCGGTCTCCAGCCAGTAAACATTAGATGTTTAAGTATATGATATCAGATCTTTTGTTTATTTCTTTTATAAAAGCACTACTGTTGTTAGGTATGTCGTTCTTAACTAATAAATTATTATACGTTCGTTCACCCTAAACAAGAGCTCACATTTATATAATTACAATGTATCATGTAAAACATCATATATGAATCTATAAGTATATACATGGTTTAGCAAAGATGAAATGCAGCCTTCTTTCTGAAACTTTCACAAGAATTTTCATTGACTTTCTGTTGTGCTCTAATGATGAGCAAGGTCTGAATTAGTTAACACGTATAATCAACGTTATTTTTGCAATGCTGTGAAATTGGTTGGATAAAATAGTGGATTGTTTATTTCTTTTATAAGAGCACTACTGTTGTTCCTAACTCATAAATTATTATACGTTCGTTCACCCCAAACAAGAGTTCACATATATAACTAAACTAACATTACAATGTAGCAAAGAAAACATCACATATACATCAATAAGTATATACATGGTTTTAAAAAAATGAAATGCAGCCTTCTTTACGAAAATTTCTCAAGAATTTTCATTGACTTTCTGCTGTGCTCTAATGATGAGCAAGGTCTGTACTGGTTAACACGTGTAATCAATGTTATTGCATATATATTAGATCTTCGCAACAAACAGTATTTAACTGTAATCAATGTTATTATTGCAATTCTGTGAAATTGGTTGAATAACATAGTGGATTGTTTATAATTTCAAGTCCGCAAACTTGGCATAAATAAATTCATAGACTATATAAAAATGTAATAGAATTAAACAAACAATGACTGTGAGGGTGGTGGAGACAATTATTTTAATCAAGTTTGCGAGTTTCACGTAAACACCAATCCCATTGTATTTAGCCAAACGTTTAACAATCTAGCAGTTACAATTCATTTTCGGGAGAAACTTGATTTAGGTGTATCACCGTGTTTTAATTCTATTGCATATATATATATATATATATATATATATATAGCATATAGTGTGTGTGTGTGCATGTGGCAGGGAAAGCTGCAAAACATCTTGGTCGTAGCTGTATAGAAATTGTGCAGCCGACATTTCCATTCACGTACAATGTATGCAAGACTGCTAGATGTGAGAGCCGCATATCTAATTTTGCTTTTCATATTTATGCAATACTGTGTGAACCTCGTTAGTCAGTTTGCCGTCGTATTCAGATGATCATTATGGAAGGTCGTAATGCGTCAGTGCGTGCGACTGGCAGTAGTTTCGCTACATTGTTCGAAGACTGGTTAAATACAATGGGATTGGAGCTTACTTCAATCTCGCAAACTAGATTTAAAGAATCATAGACTATATGTTTCTACGAATATGCAAGTAGGTATGAATCACACTAGAAATGTGAAAATAAAATTAATGACAAAGAAATATATATGAGTAAACATCATCAGACAAGATTAAACTCACGTGGCGCATATTTTACGCCCCACCACAATGAGATTGGCATCGAAACATGATGAAAAACGTGCAAGAAGGTGACTTGATCTGCCTTGCGTCGAATCAAGAAAAATAGTGTATCAAATAATTCAATGATTTTTGACATGTAGAAGGCGAAGCCAACCAGCACAAACACACGATTCGGATAAGTCTCTTTATGCGGTTTACTGGTACATTTCGTAAACGACCAACCGCCATAATGCATAGCCCACAACATACCTATGCACGTGGCCAAAGAGTAGAACACAAGAAACACATTATAGGCAATCAGAAGAAATTGAACTAACGGTCCACTATCTTCTTTTGGCTTGGCCAAGTTCTTGGCCTCTTTTTTCTTCTGGTCGAGAATAGATAACCTCCAATAATAAGTACCAACCAGGTATATTATGCAGATAAGTGTCGTCGGCCACCATTCATCCAACACATAAAAACCGATTTCTCGACCGCCTGGTTTGTCCACCATATGACCATTCGGAAACAGCAGATTACCGAATAGCGGGTTATGTACATCTCCAGAGGATGATAAATCGCTTGACATCTGCACACCTCCAGCTGCCATGTTGACTCGGTAAGTTGCGTGACTGATTAACTTGACTGCTCGCCGAGGTGTACTTTCTACTTTTAATATTTCTCAACGTGGTATTTTTGAGTAACTTTTTTCAGACAACCAATCACTACTACTTTTTGGTGATTTTGAAGTAATATGACTACATGAAATTGTTCGATACTTTTTTGCAATAGATCAGCAGTAGAGGTGTGATAATTTCAAAGTATTAGTAATAATTTTCTTCGTTTCAAATGATAACCAATGAGGTTTATATTTTTTCGCTTAATTTATTGTAAGCATTGTCTCAATGCACGCATAAATATTTCGTAGATTAGGACTAAGAGAAGATCTATTCTATGTAGACCATGTGCATATTAGTAGGACTAACTTCAGAAAACCAATGACGTGATTGTGTTAACTCTAGAGAAATCTATTTTAAAGTACACTCAAAAAGCGTACATACGCAACAAGGCAAGCTCGCAATCACGAACATATGAATAAATGCACACACACACACAGTTACACATGAACTTAAATAAGCGGTGAAGTGACTTTCTTCTGTATGTAATGAAAATGACAGTATTCATGAAGTTATGTTCATGCATGTATTAGATTTTCATAAGTTATGTTTTCATTTGTTTGTCTGTTAAACAGATTTCAAGTTTATTTTCAAAGACGCCATCAATCATGTTTACTTTAACTTAAGTATTTTTCTAATATCTTCATCGAGTGAATGCTATTTCACAGTAAGAATAACAAATGTTTTTCAAATAAGTCACTCAAACTCAAATATCTATCACGTTATAAACATGTATAATGTACCAATAGTTTAAAATACAGTTCGAGACTATGCTTGTACAAACCTTTGTGTGCACAACTAAAAACTATCTCATGCGTGAACTTTGCAAGAAGTAAAGATTAGCTCAATTTTTCTCTTCACGTTCACCCATTCTAATATGGCATTTACGTTCACACACCTATTGAATTATGACAGTGCTAACTATAATTGCCCTACCATATATACCAATAAATATTATTAAATTCTGATTATTGAAAAAAAGTCTAAATAAAATTTACACACACACACATACACGCGTATATATATATATATATATATATATATATATATATATATATATATATATATATATATATATATCTCTTTATATATGGACGAATATCTTTAAATTCTGAAGACTGTTTTTATTGCCTTTTAGAGTAAACCTAACGAAAAATTGAAATCATTCAGTTATATCCATTCTTGGTTTTCATTTGATGATAATTTGATGAGCACTTGTCCTATTTTCAGCTTTAATTGTATTCTTTTCAGCAGTCTAATGTCTGTTTGAGATTGAGCGTGTTGTGATCTGTGAGTGCGTGTATTTTCCTGTCCGTCTGCATAAATATGTCACTCGTACCGTATTAAAAAGTGATTCTTGAGATCCGGTTAGTTTTGCATTGACGAGATGAGTGTTAGAAATCGCATGTACGCCTGTTTTTTTTCATTTCAGGTTTTCTTTCATCGTTCATGAGTATTATTTCGTCACCCCGGCAACAGCGTTAGGTTTATAGATTCTAGTTAAATAATCATTGATTGCACGCATGCTGATAACCATTCATAAAATCAAGTTTGTGAGCATGAGCTAAACACAAATCTTATTGTGCTTAACCAGTCGAATAACAACAATTACCGTCAAACACACGTACTTAAATACTGTTTGTTGCGGAGATCTAATATATATGCAAGTATGTATAAGGTGTTGCGAACCTAGTAACAAATTAGTTCAGTTGTTACCAAAAGGATAATCGAAAGACAGCATGAACAGAAAGTATAATCTCATGCACATTCGTTTCCTGCTTACTGGCGACTCATCAGTGGGAGCCGGTATTATGCCCTTTAACCACTATATATTTGGGTGAGGAAAGTGGGATAATAGAACGGTACAATCTCCTAGATGAGTGTGAAACCATGAAACCAACGCTAACTCACTATATTTTATATATATATATATATATATATATATATATATATATATAATATATATACATACCGAGTCTGTAAAGGATACTAACACTATGGCTATTGTGTCAGTACCCTATACCACCATTATAGTACCAAAAACGTACATGGTACCAACACGATGGATTTAAATGCTCAGAGCGGCTTTGATGCAAAAGTATCGTTGTTCGTGTATGTGATTCATGGCCACTCTAGTAAAATATCTCAGTGGAGGAACTTCTAAATGTTTAAGCCATATTCTTTTTATTTTCATCAATGGCTTCGCGTCAAAAATACACTTCTCAGACTACTTTTGGAAAAAATGAGAAATTCGTTAAATGAGGTAGGCATCCTGAACAAAAGATATGCTCCGAAATGGCTGATGTTCCCGACCGTGCCTATTGGATCAATTTCTGCTATGAATTTTGCTGGATTCTGTTGATCAATTGCTATTTGTTAAAAGAATATATATATATATATATATATATATATATATATATATATATTATACATGCGCAAGTTGTCGATCAACTTATGTAGGCCGATCGATCAGACGGTAAATTACTCGAATGAGAGAACATTGTAACTTAAACGCTTGTTTGAAAGGAAATGGTGAATACACGTCTGCAATTTCGCAACACATCGTCGAAAAATCACACGTATGTTCTCCAGACGTAGCATTCAAAATAATTACTAAATGCAATAACAAAAGAGAGCTAGCCACATACGAAGCCTTATCGATAAACAAATTACAGCCGGATTTATGCAAGCAGAAGAAGCATGTTCAGGCATTGAGCTTGAACTGGATGAGACGCACACAATTGATTGGTTTCCGTTTTCTTTCAAATTCTCTCTATGTTCACATATTTCTATCTTGTTTTGCCTTCTAATTCATATATTAAGATATGTTCATTAGTAGATACTTGAGGAGATAATGAGAGAGAAATGATTCTTATATCTGATAAAATTTCATTTTGTTTTTGCACATAGGAAAGGTACAATAAACATATATATATATATATATATATATATATATATATATATATATATATATATATATATATATATATACGCTAATACACATAACTGTAAATGTGTAAATTAAAATGTATTTTGACAGAATTGGAAATTACTTTTTGCATCCAGCCTCATGATTCTCCGTGCGCTGAAGATGATATCAACTGTCGCATTAGGAAAATTTGCATCAGGCGCAAACATTCAAAATTTCCCCAAAATGATATTGTATTCGATTAGCCAAAAATCACACTACCAACAAAAATATGCTTGTATCGAGAAGAAGCCAACATGCAACAGAAATACGACATCTAATGTCGCTTAATTCAACAGAACTGACAGCAAACTGAAATGAAAGCATTCGCACAAACGGAATCATTATCATTATCAACAGTGACAGGAATTGCACAACAAATGAGCGATTAAAACAGAAATCTGCCCACCCTATGTTGTGATAAACGGAACAAATTACTACTCATGAGCAATGCGATATCCAAAAAAGTTAAATCCTGACCACATCTAAAACTATCGACAGAAGAATAAGCAGATTTAAAAATCAATTCTTTAAAAAGAAATAATGACCCCTAAGCCCGCACAAGCACGCAAACGTACAGACGAATTTTCGCACTCACAAATAAGCACTAAATTAACCACAAATAATCGTACTATTGCTGAACATATATACAAGTAAAACTAAAAGTCTGACTAGTTTAAACTTAGTTAATCGGATGAAAACCAAGAATGAATAAAATTAACAGATTGGGATTCGTGATATCACGGGTTCTTGAAATGAATTGGTCATTATATATAATCTGCCAAACAACGTAAGACAATAGGATGGTTTAATCTTCTTAACATGTGCATAAGGACAGTATCAATGGCATTATATCACTATAAAATGAAAGATAATAGTAATTTAGAGTGCGACATAAGATTACGCGTAAACTTTACAACACAACCTTATATATATATATATATATATATATATATATATATATATATATATATATATATATTCATTTTAGATGCTTATGATTTAAACGAAAATGAAGCTCTTCTTGGGTCTGATAGGAAAATAAGCCTGATTATGTTTGACAGTATTAAACAATAAATACTAATCTACAATTGCTTTAAATTTCAATAAGTCCCTTTCATACGACGAAGATTATCATTTCCAGAAGATATTGCAATTGTTTAGACATAACTCAATATTTTAAACCTATTGGTAATACTCAGTTGTTAAAAATCAATAAGCTTTTACGTGATAGCTGATCTGACTGCAACGTTCCAACTTTTATTAACTTTGAATACCGCGTCAAAATGAACACCGTGCTGATCGATCGTTATGCTTGTGCCACCGACGAAATTCCACTAATAGTGGAGGCTTCCTGCTGGTTTCCAGGTGACTAGAAAAAAACAACCCCTCTTTTATGTGTATTATTTTGCGTTAAGTTACTTATTGAAAGGCCCCAATTCAGACGTATTTTATTATTATTTTAATCCACTCTGCCAGTGAACTTCGTCCGATATGCGATGGAATAGTCAACACGTAAATTGGCGTAAAAACTATTGCGACAAAGATGAGTCATCATGATCCTCAGTAATGATCTCTCAATAAGTAGATATCTATCGGTTAGATCATGCTTATTGAGAACTTATACATATATATATATATATATATATATATATATATATATATATTATATTATTACATTCCTTTTTAATTTAACAGTATTCTTATAATCAGATTTTTTACCACTAGCATAATCAATTGAAAACCCAAAATGTATAAATATGTATGATTGTATAAGAGATGATTAGTATTCACGAAATAAATGGCGTTTATCCACTTTGTTATTTGTGTTTTCCTAATTATAAGATATATATATATATATATATATATATATATATATATATCTATGTATGTATGTATATTTGTGCAATTGTGCATTATGTGTAGCGCACTTAGTAATAAAGTAATTCAAATAGGACCAGAGGTACCGTCCAATTGTCTAACATTTCTCACACTAATATACGGCAAGTATAGGGCGTAATAACGGCTCCTACTGATGGGTCGCCAGTAAGCACGAAACGAATGTTCACATGAGAGTATACTTCCTGTTCCTGCTGACATTCATTTATCCTTATAGACCTGTTTGAACTATTTTATCCATCAATTGTTTGGTTGGATTTAAAAACGTCGCAATTAATTGTCGTTTTCTCCTCTGTACGTTCCTCAGAGTATACAAATGTTTTTTTCATTAACAACAGAGTAAGGAACAAATTGAAGTCTATTCGAATGTTTGTTGCAGTCTGGAATACGTTTGCATTTATAAAGTAGGTGGAAATAAGAGACGGCTAATCAATTTATTGCTATGGACTATAACTCTGCTTATTTTTGTCATCTATACGCGGAGATATAAAAATATCAATTTAGACATTTAAAAGATGTTTTAATAAGAAAAGTGTATTAAGGTCTGCGCGAAAAAACAAACTAACGTGAAAAATTAAGGCTTTACATCTTGACTAACGTTTTAAAAAGTTATAAATGATCTGGCAATATATTTGGTGGTCGACTCGTTCTCATTTTCTGATTCCTCCAAGTATTTTCTGATCTGCCGTCGATCCCGCCAACCCAATACGTCTAAAACGACCGCCCCAATATCCAAGATGAAGACATTTCAGACAAGAAACGGCTTTAACACTAGCATTTAGAGACTGAAGGTTGAAAACTAGTGCTGGCTTATATGGCCTCAGAAATATTTTAATTAGAGGTATGCAAAATAACAAAATTACAGTTTTAGCATTTCAGACAAAAGCAAACACAATAAAATGTCACTGTCTCTTCCTCTCTACACCATTCTGGAATACCTAATTATTGAAGCATTACTTAAAAAAAGTACATACACTTTATACCAATTGTCAAAAGATTACATTATCATTAACAGTCTATACCGTTTTTGAACTTGTTGGTCAAAACAAAGCATAATATTATTAGAATCAAGGTTGCGGTCTTGATATAAACACCTGACCCATTAATTACTTACATATGTCAGTATAAACTAAGAATTGTATAGTGTAGAAAAGGCAATTCATCCAGTAGACCGGTTTCGTCCTTATTGGGAAATCATCATGTACTGGCCAGAATTTGCCGCGGACAGGACTCGAACCAGTACATGATGAGTTCCCAATAAGGACGAAACCGGTCTACTGGATGAATTGCCTTTTCTACACTATAAAATTCTTAGTTTATACTGACATATGCAAGTAATCCGAATGTGTAAACCTAAAGTAGACAAGCTAACATCATATAAAGTCTCAAAAATGCGACTTCCAGCTAACCCACTCTATATAATATATATACCGAGTCTGTAAAGTATACTATTACTATGTCTATTGTGTTAGTAACCGATACCAACATTGTAGTATGATTTTACCGTCCTATTATCCCACATTCCTCACTCAGTTATATAGTCCTTAAAGAGCGTAATACCGGCTCCTACTGATGAGTCGCCAGTAAGCACAAAACGAATGTGCATGAGATTATATTTTCCGTTCATGCTGTCTTTGGTTTATCCTTCTGTTCACAAGTGAACTAATTTGTAACTAGGTTCGCAACACCGAATACATACTTGCATATGTATAAGTTCTCCGAAACAAGCAGTATTTAACAAATTGACTTGTTTTTGTGATACGTCCTCAAATTTTACTTAAATGTTGCTTATTCGTTCAACGGAACTTCGTTTAATGGAGAACTTTAGCGCTTATTCTATGTTTTAATTTACGTGTTTCTTGCTTTACCTTACTAGGATTTGCATGTTCCAATCAAGATTTTCTTGATTTCCAATGTTTCAGTACTCATTTCCCAGTACCAGTTTTTGGTTAAAAGATCACTCAAAAATATGAACAATTAATAAAACATCTGATAAATTTCGGCTTATCAGGCCCATACATACTTTTATAAAATGACTATAGTAACATTAGATAATACTGTGTCACATATGTGTGAATATATCTACAAACGTTACTTCGCGCAATGAAATATAATCTTTTAAATACATAATCTTCGTTAGATTGTACCCAATTTCCAGTGGTTAGTATGAATGATAATGAAACTTTCGGAGGAAAGGGACGAATTAGTACCCAGCCACCTCGAAGATGAACTGGGATCAATCGGATCTTTGCGAAACTGATAGTGCAAATCTTCTACCTACGAAAGAAAACCGTGGATACTCTGAATTTGACAATCATACTGCGCAACTCCGTAGAACAACGTTCAAATAATAAAGTAGGTGTTCAGAATAGCTTTTAATATCAATTTCAGTGAATTTTTAGACTTTGTTCCAAATAAAATTTCTAATTATTTTCACAGGTCTGTTACACGTTAAAAATAATGAGTTTGTGTTAAAGTCGTATTGTGGAGAGTTTATTTAAAGTTGATACTTCCACTGATTTAGCGCACATATGTATATGAGACTGCACCGTTCAACTTGTTACATTTCCAGACCATATCCTCAATAAGTTTGGGACGAAATATTCTGTGTTACTAATAAGTCGCCAACAAACACGAAGCCCATTTATAAATGAAATCGCCTTATTATTTATTCTGTTTACTTTATAAAATTCTAGCTCTGTATAAACTAACTTGCTATTAGATTCTTCATGTTTGATTTGTTAAGGTTAACTAATTCACCACGTCTTCTTCACCATACAGTTTGAGAATGTGTACCGTCCTATTATTCCACATTATTCTACCAAATATATAGTGGTTAAAGGGCGTAATACCGGCTCCTACTGGTGAGTCGCCAGTAAGCACGAAACGAATGTGCATGAGATTATACTTTCCGTTCATGCTGCCTTTGGTTTATCCTTCTGGTCACAACTGAACTAATTTGTTACTAGGTTCGCAAAACCTAATACATACTTGCACCTTCATAGTTTACCGGAAGCTGAAAAACGTCGAAATCATTCCAGTATTTTGGGTTCTGTTAAATGGATATACTGGAACAATATGCCCAGTCTCGCAAAACTTTTACTTTTGTCTACTTTAATTTTTTTACTTCCTCGACAACATGGGCGTGTCCTCCAAGATTTATGAGTATTTCTTTTTTTCATTAACACAGAAACTTAGACATTTTGTATATCTTGGAGTGCTGGACAATAACACAAATTCTTATACAGGTGCCTCGTTTATGAACCTGTGCTAAACCGTGCACTCTGTAAGTGGTTGTACCACTTTTTATTAGTGCTAGCATGTGCGAATTTTATTTCACCATTAAAAAGAATATTATTGATTAAAGGTGTTACACCACTGTAACTTATCATTTGTGACTTCGTTGATGTGCCTTTGTACTAATTAACTGTTCATACATCCATTCACTGTAATCAGATTGATTCATCAGAATTGTTGATCCTCCTCAATCCGACTTCAAACATCACATTGTTCAATATGAACTCAGTTTTGAGAACTTGAGTCTTGTAACTATGTTTGAATTTACCTACCTTTACCATTGCCCCTAATCTACTCCTAATCCAAAAGAATTTGCGTCAATTTAATGACCACCATAATTATCGTATTTTACGTGATCTCTGGATGTGAAGCAATTCTAGCTTGTTTCCTTCATGATTCATCGTACACACGTTTACTAGACGTCTTTCTTCCATTTTTTCGTGCTTAATGGCGACTCACCAGTAGAAGCCGGTATTACGCCCTTTTCCCACTATATATTTTGGTAAGGAATGTGGGAAAATAGGACGGCAAAATCTCACATATGAATGTTGCAGTGAATCTAACTTCATATAAGGTCTACGGCAATACGACTTCACAACCAATTCACTATATAAAATATATAAACCAAGTCTGTAAAGGGTATCAAAACATTAGAATGTGGACGAAATTATACTTTCTAGTCATGCTGTCTTTCATCTTACTTTCTGCTCATAATTGAACTAATTTGTTACTAGGTACGCAACACCTAATACTCAATTTCATGTATATTAGATTTTCGCCCAAAAAAGTATCTAACTGTTACATATTCTTCCATGTCTTATCATAAATTTTCTAATTTCTCTGATTCGAGCAAATTCTGTTCAATCCTCTATACATTTAAAATCATTGACACGCAAAAACGTTACATAACACCAAAATTACTTGCGTTTTCTTCCTAATTATTGCACATATTATTCTCCTTAAATCTCGAGTGGTGTTCAAAAGCTTTTTAATTCCTTGTTTATCTTACATAAATGTCCTTTAACATGGATTCTTCGCCGTACATTCATGCAATTATTCAAGCGTGTGCTGTCATTTACACCACAGATTTGAATTCATAGTGCATTTTTTCATTGTTTGTTAGTTTCTGCAATTTTATTGCCGCCATTTAATTAATTTCTTATATGAACTGTCTGCTATCATTTTCGTTCATTGATGCATTTTTGCAGATAAATGCCATC